>CABFVX010004084.1:43858-72448 GCA_902151425.1 Timema shepardi | reverse complement strand
GTATGTATGTAATATATTCTAGGTACCATCTCCTCCATCCCAGCTCATATCCTTACTTAGTAGGTTACAAGCCGCCATTGCGGAAAATTTATCAATTTGATATCAATCGTAAACTGTTCATTTATAATCCCAAAGAATCTTAAAAAAAAAGTCTGCGTCCTACTACTTGTACAGGTAATACGTATATAATTATGATAACTACTCTAATTAGGTAGGGATGAGGAAGGAAGCATTTCCGAGGTAATATTCCTGCATTTTCTATTTAGGAGAGTGGGAAACCATTTCAGGAAAAACTACCGTCGGTAGACCCAACTGGGATTCGCAACCCAATCTCCCCGTCATCAGCAGGCCAGTTTAACATGAGAGTGACACCTTGGACCATTTGGCCACTGAAGTGGAATTCTTAAATCAGAAACACTCAGTATCTCACACCAATTTCGAGCTATTCTATATATTTACTTATATATTTTTACCCCATTCACTAGTTTAGAAATCTTAAGGCACAGTAAAATTATGTTGTTTTAAAAACATTTAACTTTATTTTTTTAAATATAATTTTAGTTTATTGTATTGTAATTTTTCAGCTGCTTTTTTTAAGTTCTCTAACATAATATCAACTAAACCGAAAGACTTAAGAATGTATGCTAGTGATCACATAATACAATTAGGTGAACTGGCGGTCTAGAGGTAAGGTGTCAGACTTCTGTGCTGGGGTCCGGGGTTCAATCCTCGGTCCCGGCACAAATTTATCTGATTACCAAACCCTTCACCTTTGACATGACATCTTGTGAATGTGGGGAATGCCAGGCCTCCACCGTGGTTTGGATTCCACGTTAAACCGTAGGTCCTCCATTTCATCTCACAATCACCCTACCATTACACATTAGCGTAAGTGCGTATAGCCTAAACGGGTAGTAAGACGTGGTGTTAATAATGATACATAATACAATTAACGTATTTTAAACCTTAAAATTAGGACAATATTTTTTATTCCAAACTATTTACAATATAATGCCTCTATGATGCTTTCAAAATAAATAGTGAGATATTACAATTATTTATCTAAGAGCTAATTAACAGTCGTTAAATTATATATTATGATTATGTTAGTAGATATGTAGCTTGCAAAATGGTAAACACATTATGTTAAATCCGTGTATGGTTGCATTAAAAATTTTCTTATTCTGATTATAAAGACTAGACTAAGTCCCATTTGATTAAAAGGTAATAAAATATGTCTGGTGATGATGCATAATATGATACAATATTGAATGTTGTCAATTAATAGTTCACCTTTCACTCGTTTAACTACACTAGAATCGCGATTATCCATCATAAAGTTGCGAAATTCCGGGATGGATAACGTACAAGACGGATAGTACGGAATCCAAGTGTAAAGTCAAGGCCCGGCATTCCCCACATTCACAAGATGTCTTGTTAGAGGCGAAGGAAGGGTTTGGTAATCAGATAAATCTGTGCCGAAACCGAGGATTGAATCCCGGCTGCCAGCACAGAAGTCTGACACCTTACACATAGACCACCAGGTCACCATAGAGGCTTAAAGAAACCGTGTACTTGGAGGTAAGTATCTTTAAACGGCGACTATGAAGCTTCAAAACCCATATCTATGACAGCGATTGAACATTACATTTTATCCTATTAGATGTTTTAAGTATACTTAGTTTTTAATTGTTTTTATAAGATACAAAAATAACTCAAAATACTATTTAAAAAAGATCCAACATGGACACGTTAAACTTGGATTCAATGCCCATGTGGGTAGGAATAATTTTCTAAACATATATTTGAACTCAAATAAAAATAGATGAAATTTCAGTCACTTGCTGTCACTGTAATAATATTTACATTTGAATTTTCAAGAGCAATGTATTCAGTACGGTCAGGTTAGCCAGGTTTCCAACCTTCCCTTGGCTATTTATAGTAGGGGTTTAGTAGGAACTACAAACTGGAAGAGGTGAGCTGGCGGTATAGCGGTAAGGTGTCAAACCTCTTTGTTGGGGATCCGGAGTTCAATCCTCGGTCCCGGCACAATTTTATCTGATTACCAAACCCTTCCTTCACCTCTGACAAGACGTGTATTAATCACAACTTGTGAATGTGTAGAATGCCAGACCTCCAGCGTGGCTCGGATCCCACGTTAAAATGTAAGTTCTTCATTTCATCTCACAATCACCCTACCATTACACATTAGCGTAAGTGCGTGTAACCCGAACGGGTAATAGTACACTGTGATAATAATCATAATAAATCTGGAAGGCTTGTTTCCTGATACAATTCTAAGGTTGTTGTCAAATGACTCAAAACGTACCCTTCAGGCGGACTATACGTTTTGGTTAGTTGAGGGGTTATTGTCGAATCCGGAAAAAGGCATACTACGACAAAAAAAAAGTGTTATTCAGGAGTTAAATATGTCATCGGTGAAGTTGTGATCATGGAGCGAATACTTATACAAGCAGTATAACCAACAAAATCCCAACCAAAGTATAAAGGTGAAAAGGCCTTTTAGAAGAAGTTTCCGACCATAGTAGAGACTAGCAAACGTCTAGTTCGTTTGTACAATAGCTCCATGGCTTCTTTGGTTCTAACTGACAGCTTACGGCTTTGAAAAGCTACCAGACCAAATATGTATCCCTACGCCAAACCATATGATCTGAAAAAACATGTGTTTAGCATCTGTCACTTCTGGCAGTCAAGACTTATTTATATACCTAAATGTTGACTGTCAGAATTCAGCTGTGAGCTGTCAGTCAGCACCAAAGAAGCCATGGGGCTACTGTAGTAAACAAGACTGGGAAAGTACTATAAGACTATAAAGAATAAGAGATCAAGGGAAAGACGGAGCAATAGACTGTTGGTGGGGAAAGGAGAAAATAGAGGGTGAGGAAAGTAGGGGCTGGTTCCGGGGGAGGGGGTGAGAGGTAGGTAGGACACCAAGCAGCTCTAAAGGGGGAAGAGAGCTAGCTGGCGATATCGATTGGACGTCAGGCGTCCAGGCGCTGGCGCTGTAAAAGCAGTTGGTCCGGGGGTTTCGGTAGGCGAGCTACGGTACTCAAATAGGGCCCGATAAGTACCGGAGAAAAAAGGAGGGGGTGACTACCCTAGCAGCGGTGACTAGCTCGTGGGGCATACGGAGGTAATACTTTTACACCGGCGGCAAAGCTAGGTCTCTGGCGTCGGGCCATATCGGCTCTTTTTTAGGTTACATATATTCTCGGTCTACTACACGTGGCGGTGTGTGGCGCGGCCTCAAATCTGCTTTTAAAATGATACGATTGTCTTGATTCATTTTTTGATTTAACTAAATAACAGCTATGTATAATATAACATAACATCATTGTTATACAACTAGATAAACTAGTATTCTTTTTATAAATTATAGATTTTATTTTGATATATAATTGAAAGAAAGGTGCTTTATTTTTTAAGCTGTTTCGTATTGAAATTTTTAGCAAAAGTAATTATTTGGATATAATTTAAAGACATCTACCAAATCGTCACTTCGTTATAAATTTGATCGATGTTTTCCAACGTTTGAAATGAAATTGAACTAAAGCTAGTAAGGACCGGACGTTTGCTTACTATTGTTGTGTCTTTCATTCAGATCCCCCCTCCCTTCCCGGTCATGTGACGTCACAACCGCCATGGCTGACGATACCAGCAAAGACACGGCCAGCCTCGAACCCGGTGCCCCTCTGGCTACCATCGATGGGGGGGACCCTACGACTTGCGCGCCACTCCGGTTCCTCCGGAGGTCGTTCCGGGACCCAGCTCTGGAACGTCTTTACCAGTCGTACAGCGTGAAACAGAAACGGGCCGGTCTCCAATGTTTCCTGTACGCCGCGATCCTGTACGACGCTTACATGTTGGTCCTGCCTGGAGGTCAGGACGCCATCATGAGAGGTTTGACGGCGGTCTTCCTGGCGTTAAACCTCGCCGCTCTGGCGTGGTGCTGTCGAGGGGTACAGAAGAGCCCTTTCTGGGCGGCCATCCCTCATCTGGCGTGGCAGCTGGCCACCGTGCAGCTTCTGGTGCACCTTTTCTTGAAGAAGAACGAGGTCACAGCCAGGGACAGTATCGGTTGGGCTGTGCTGTTGGACTATATTTTGTTCGTGACGCTGCCCCTCAGGTTGAGATATTGCGTCATGCTGAGTGCAGGCACCTGTGCCTCCTACTTAGTCGCTGTGGCGGGTCTTGGGAAAATGGACTCACATCTAGTACAACAGGTAACGTGACAAAGTTACATAATTATTTTTATTCTTAATTTCGACAAAAGGATGATTTGTGTAGACAGAGAAAGATGACAACTGGACTCCGATCGACTAGCTGACCACTTTAATGACTGATTTCTCAGATATATCCTCCTTTTCAATGTTTAACTCAACCATTTAAGTCTACAAACTTACTGATGTAGCTAAAAGATGTACCACCACTTGCTACAAGAGCGCACTGCATTACGATAATTACTTTGATATAAGACGTATTCTAAACTATCCCACAGTAGGAAAATTGCATTTAAATATACGTTCATTTATATATGATATTCCGAAGGAGTGCTTGTATAGATATAGAATAATTTACGCAATGATGAGGAAGTCCTTGATGATTTAGTCTGCAGAGCGGTCAGTGCATAAAGTTGAATAATCAGACTTTTGTATTTACATAATCACTCCATCAGAATATAATCTCTAAGAGGTGTTTGTTATTACTTAATAATAGAGTAAGGTTTGGAAAGAGTTGTTTATTAACGAAAAGAAGAAATTAATCGAAATTTCAATGGAAAAATTATGGAGATTTCGTTTGAAAATTACAATCTGTATAACCATCATCAGGATTACAACTTAATCTCAGACTTTTGATTCAGAAGCGAACGTGCTATTGAATTTCTTCTATTTATCACCAGATCTAGTGGTCACACGGACTAAGTTGCTAGGATCACGATAGAATAGACCACTCGTGACGGGGAGACAGAGTTTATAGAATAAAATGTATTGAGGATAGTTTTCCAAAAGGTGTACATTAGTGTGGTGGTTTTACTATATCCTCTTTATATTGACTTAGAATTACCTTCCTCACCTTTACACTTTATATTGAAACCTCAATCGTCTTGGTGTCGTACCCCTTTAAATTAGTCATTATTTGACTAGATGTTGTACTCCTTATATTGAATCGTCATTTTCTTTAGTGTTGGACGCCTTAATTGAGCCATTAAAGGCTTTGGTGTTAGACCCCTTAAATTTAGCCTAAATATATTTGGTATCGTAAAACTTAAATTGAGTCGTCAAACTACTTGATGCTAAACATTTTAAATTCATACATCAATAGCCTTCTTGTTTGTACCCCTTAAATCGAGTTGTCAATAAACTTGATGTTGTATTCCTAAAATTGAGTCAGTAATCACCTTGATATTGTACCTCTTAAAATGACTCATCAATAGCTTTGGTTTTACGAGCTAATAAAAAAAAAAATTATTTACGTAACGACATCAAAAATTGAATCAAAGTTGATGTGATGTGCGAGTTAAATCATGGATTTACACGGCTACCAGTTTGACAACTCCGGTAGGTGGGTAGTCTACTACACAGGCTGCATGCACACTTCAAACATTTACACAGAGAGTTAGCTGCAGAGCGAGCCATCCGACAGATTCAGGTAATGGAGTCTTAAAGTATTGTCTAAACAATGGTAGGTAAATAAATAAAAGGTATGTTAACAGCCATTATGGCTGAGTACGCTAAAAAGTTAGGCCTGTTTTGCACTTGTTCAGCTTTTATAAGGAGATCAGGGTTTGATTTCTTGCAAACTTCACTGAGGGCGTTTATTCAGATGTAGTTTTAAGTGTGTATTCCCCATGATACTTAACAATAATATAGGTTATCTTCCCATAAAACTACCTTAATCAGTGCCACTCCTAATAAATTCGTCTTGAACTAACGAATAATATAACCATTAGTAAAACATATTTATCTTGTGCTGTGAGCTTGAACTTAATTAGATATAAATATAATATAATCTTAAAGATAAATTTGTTTGGATTATATTTGAACAGTTTTACCAAATTCAAACACCAGAATAATCTAAACGCCATTAAAATATGAAAATGTTTGGCTTTTTGCTTAAAAATAGTGATTATTTTGATACGTAGGCTAGAACTGTATGAATATTATATCTAGCCACATTAATTTCAAGATATTTACTGTCATAAGACAAAAAGTTTTCGTTAAACATGTGAATACTTCATGGGATAAATATAAAAAATGATTATTTAGTTATTTTTGTAGTTTTAGATATCTCTTAAAGATAACATACATTTGATTGAAATATACTTGCTCACAAGTTGAACCTTACTGGCTTACGGAACACAACATGACAATTTACTCATTTACAATAATTTTACTACCAATATTTAATCTGAACTTTCTAAGCCAATTGGTTAAATATTAAAAGTTGACTTAATTTTATAAAATAAAAATCTCCCAGTGTTTTATTGAAAAAAATAGAAGCTCCAATTTAACAGATTGTAATTTTTTTTTACCATATTGAAAATCGATCCTTGACTTCAAACTTTAGAGACGGATGCACTACCAACTTAAATAAATCGATGTGCGATATTATAATGGAGTGATTGTGAGTATATTTCCTCTAAAATGGTACCTCCTCATCTTTATCTATTAGATTAATTCATACATTTTTATTAGCCTAATTTTATAGTAACTATACCCATATTTGCGTAGATACACATAACTGCTGATGTATTTATGAATACCCCGCAAATGTGGGAACATTTTCTTTAGCCAAAACAATATTTTTTTTTTGTTTTTCCCCCCACCCCCTCTAATTACCTATTTGGCCAATAGTAATATATAAATAAATATACACTCGTGTACGTATTTATTAAATATACACTTGTATATATGTATAAAATATAGGCCTACTCGTATATATTCGTATTATTTATACATTCGTGTATTAATTTATCCATAATATACAATATGTATAATATATATTATATATGCATCGATCCCGATACATTAATATTTATATTTTATAAAAGTGTGGTGGAGGGAAAACAAAGAAAAACACGAAGTTTGTGAGAGTAAGCATGCTCCTATATTGAATGATTTGAAGATACAAGACTGTAACGTTCACGTTGATTGAATCATTCATTTCTACGTCTTCATTTAATGACAGAGGAAACGTATCGAGGGCACGGAATACTCGTAAAAGAAAGTTCCCACCCTCGCGTCAAACGAGCCCACTGTTCAATCAGACACAGAAGTAGGCTGTCGGCTTCTAAGAGATGTGAATTAAACTAATCTCACAAAAAGGGGTTGATGGTTTTACAAACAAGTGTTGATGTCGGTAATAAGCTTATAAAATAGTATTGATGTAGCAATAGGAACGTTTTCTAGAAGTATTTGCAAATTGAATTACAGATTGTACAAATGTGTTGATTTGTAATTGTATCACGTACAGTAGAGTGTATGGTATAGAATTGATCAATTCTTCCTAAAAAAAAATGTAGTAGACACGTATTTGTCAAGAATATAGGTAGATATAGATGGCTAACTGATTAAATTTAACTTCGGAGCGTTATATTACAAGAATATTTGATTATATTTTAGTAGTCTATTTCTGAAATAGGATAGTCAGACATTTTATTAAAGTATTAGAAACATATCATGTGAAGAACCATCTTAAATCTCACTTTCGCTGTATTTCTAATTACGAAACGGCCATAACATTAATTTTACGTATAGCAAGTGTTTTAAAGGTCAGTTTCATTCAAATACTACTCTGAAAACAGTTTATTAAATTTGGAATATACACAAAAAGACTTTCTATTACAGACCTCTGCTTGGAGTAGATATAGCACAATGCTCATGGAAAAAAACCTCTTTATTTTGATAATACAGCTTTGCTTAAGACTCGGTTCTTAATTAATTAAAAAATATCCAGTCAAAGATTTAAAATTCCGGCTTCGATATGCACACGTTCGTTAGCCTACAGGGATTACTTTTTTTTTAATTGGTCACTTTGTGTGCGGTAGATCATGTACAACGCTCTTAATTTTATAAATATAAATACTAAAATAAAGGTTTTTTTGAAGGTTTGATATTTTATATAATTTGGTTAAACTATATAAACTATACTCATTTAACGAATTTTTTAAAATGTATAAGTGTGCTATAGGATATAAATCAGGAGATTAGTATGTTTAAATGTCATTTAATTATGACTTTAAACTATTAAAATACCATATTATATCATTTACATGACAATTCCAGTGGTAGCACATTGTAGATAGCAGTTATAAAATGATTACAACTCTCTTAAACGTAAAGGTTTTGAGGAACAGCAACTTTAATTAAACGCAGTTTACATAATCTGAATACAATATAACGCAATGCTAGTCACGTGATCTGCTGCCATTTTTGAAACCCTACCACACATATTTTATATTTAAATGTTAATACCTTTAAGGAACATGATTTTTTTTTTCAAAGCTAACAATACTTAATCCAAGTTTTCATAATTTTAGTTAACTGTGTTCCCAAATTTCGTTGCTGAAACCTTACCTTACATGGTCATTTTTCCTTCCCAATGAATTATGAATAACAATCCTACTCATCGACGGATGTAATATTATATATATGCAATTTCTTACACACATGCTATGAATAATTCCTTATATGAACAGCGTCTTACTACCCATCTAGACAATTCATTACGATAGTAGGGTAGATAACGACTGCAGTGGTTGAATGGTCTAGGGCATCGATCTCGTAATAGATTGAACTACCGATAAAGGTTTTACACTATCCCTCCACAAAAATGTGGGTACATTTGCTATAAAGTCAACCTTTATAATCCATAGCATGTTAGCATTAGTACTTATGCATACAACCCAAACAGGTAGTAAGCTTTGCGATATAAAAAAATTTTGTTCTCATATGTAAAGTTTCAACTTAGATTAAATGTACCCGAATTTTAGATAAAAGATGTTGGGATACAATTTAGAATATAGAATCTCATTAAAACTGCTCTGTACTAATACCTTGACCTCCCACTAACCGGCAAATCAGTCGTCACAGGCTCGACATTGAGTCAGCCTGCCCTCCGATGTGAATCCATTAAGAACGTTTTAAATAATATTCAAAAAATGGTAACGCAGCCAACCTTATAAAAATTTAATTACTATCTAGTAGGATTCTGGTCGGTTGAAGAGTATCTGACAGTTACAAAAATTATATATATATATATACATATATACTATAAATACCTATACAATCATACAAAAAATATTGTAGAATGTTATCAATGTCAGCAAAAAAAAAAGGATTTTCTAAACCTTTCTTCCAACCAGAATCTTGTCGTTTTGAAAAAAAAAATACTGTATATATTTAATACGATTGAATCTTCTTTGAGTCTGAATAATATTTCTTCCCTCTACCAAAACAGGTACTACACTTTTGATCAAAGTAATTCAGTCCCCCCCCCCTCCTCTTTTACCCTAACAGAGAAAAACAACGGAACCCTTATTATTATACATTTATCAAATTCTTACATGAAATAAATTATCTCTATCCTCACTTTGATTCCCATTTTCTGACAAGTTCAGAGAGTGTACTTTATGATACGTCTATTATCTCAGACACAACTTCCCCACCAACCTTCTTACTCTCATGAAATATGTATGAGTGGAGCTGTAGTGCTACCAACTTTCCAGCTAAGGGTTGAAAAGGTATGAAGGGTAGAATAGGCTGCATAACATGTTGTGTGAGGGAGAAAGGGTTCTGGGAGGAAACAAGGTTAGATGCTCTTCCAACTTCCTGTGTGAAGTCAATAGACGTCCAGAAGCGCCATTGGGTGTCCAAAGGCGTCTAAAGGTCTACAAAAGGCAACAAGGGGTGTATAAGGAACATTGATAGTTCGTAGATTAATATTATTTGTTGTTTTAGAGAAAAGTACAACGAATTTATTCATATTGTGGTAAATTAATCAAACACGCTTTTCACTATGGTTGGTTTTATACCAATGTATTATACATTTCAAAAACAAAAGATACACTCAGAAATGTACATGAAATATTTCATTTTTACTTTAATATATAACATTAATATATTTGTATAAATATATTTGTCCCTTAAACAACATTACACTGACATATTAACTTAATACCGTAGAAAAGACACAGCACTCATTAGAACAATCTTAAATAATTCATCAATAATAAAAGGGATGCTCCAACAAAACCAATCATAAGTTTTCGGCTGCATTTAGATACGATGCTGGGATCCTTAACTCACAAGAAAGAAGCATGGTTGATGTAACTAAGGAGTAAAAGACCAATTTTAGTTAGTTATGCATATAAGTTTAGGATTATCACTATCCTAATATCCTAAAATCATGACTTTGTCAAGTCTGTTACTTAAAAAGTAGCAATAAAAATTTATAAATTTTGCAATGTTCACATATTATGTCTACTATATACATCAAATCATAAATATAGTTAAACTCAAACAAATTAATGTTTGATATGTTAAAAGGATTAAATATAGATAAATCAAACGAAAATACCTTATTTAATATCGATGAATCTGACCCTTTTACCAAAACAAACACTTTCAATATTTTCAAATAATTACCCATAATATTAACTAGATTGATTATACAAATGATATTATTATATATATAGGATATAAGTTTTAAATTATATTTTCATCGCTTTACTCAATATTTTTGCTTTCGCGGTGCAGCGATTAAAATATATAATTATAAATAATTTACTTAGTAAAACGAATGTTTCCCAATGGCTTGTAAATTTATATACAAAGACAATATAGAAACACTGTACAATAATGTAAAGTAATTGTTAATTAAGGAAGCCAACCTGAAAGGACAGATAGGTTAGCCTTAGATGGAAAAACACTTCCAACTTATTTACACTTTCACAATTACACATGGTTTAACTTACTGCTTTTTCATATAGACACATATAAAACACAAAGAAAGATATTCTCCAAGCATGTAGTTCTATAAAATGTATTTTATTCTGTGTTTTATATGTTTTATATATATCTCTTTGCGTGAAAAAGGAAAAGTTCCAAAAATTAAAGATTGTGTTACTGTGAAAGTGTGAAGAAGTGTTAAAAGTATTATAAGAAATGAAGAGAGAAGTGTATTTGTTCCGATCGAGGGCCAACTTAACGATCCTTTCAAGTTGGCTTTCTTCGCTATAATTTATTTTAAATTTTTAATTTACTAAATGGATATATTGAAAGGTGCAGGGAAAAGAGAGGTAAAGTCAAATTTTGGCTCAAATTGAGCTACTGACCCCATCAAAGTTAATTGTATAAAATCAATTACTGCAACCGTATTTAGCGAAATTTAATAGCTAACAGTAAAGGCAATATTGAATAATAATATTAATTAACCTATTTACTTTATATTCATACATTTTAGTCTAAATTATTTAATTTAGTTAAGCACTTCCTTACAAATATTGAATTAAAGTACTGTACATTCATCACTCGAGTTTATTTGTATGACGGCTCAAAAACTTACTAGAATAGTCCCTAAGGTATCCTTACGCCAACTGCTGACTGAAATCGCTCATTTCGGATAACTGTAATGAAACATATGGTAATGCATGAATGTGATGATTAACAACAATAATTTAGGACTAATATTATTTATATTTATTTGAGGTCGGATACAAAGCTTATTTATCGATATATTTCACTTTAAAAAAATATTATTCGCAGCACTTTCACAAAAGGTCTAACAAATAGAGTTTCAAAATGGTGACCGACGAGTAATTGATCATCACGCAAACAACTTATTTACAATGGTGCACTCACGCAGTAGATAAAAATATTTTATTTAGTTAATTATTTCGAAATACAATAAAAAATAAAAAATCTTTACTATATATATATATTATGACGCGTATTTTCTATTTTCCATTTAATACGATGCCTATATTAAAAATCATTAATTCAATCACTATATTACACTATATTCCAAAATAAAAAAGTAATTTTAATTATGTTTAAAATAATGTTTTGGCTTTGATAAAAATATATTATTAAAGTTAATGAAATAGTGTGAGAAAACCTGTTAGCAACCCAAAACCTAAATATATTATTTCTCATCTGTCATTCAGTAAATAAAGCTACGGCATGGTAAATATACTTATGGTGAAGTTTATAAACATATCATTTTATTATGCTTCGCTTGCTGAAGCATGGTTTGGGGGAAGTGACCAACCTTATTGTGAGATCTAGGACCAATAATGATAGCGAAAGGAAGCCCTTCGTAGGGCAGTCATAAGAGATATAAAATTTATTTATTATTACTAAGAATTAACGTGTTCGTTCTTCAAATAATACGGTAAATAGTTATAAAAATAAGTCTGTAGCACTTTTAGAATATCTATAATTTCGTAAAACCGGATATTATTATATATTTAATATCGGTTTCACTTCATTGTAAACCTATAGGTAAAAACAAATCTAAAATAGAAATATAAAATATCAATTTTCATCATTTTATTCTTAAAAGGACATTAAAGTAGTGAATTATGTTTATCTACTTACACATTCTACTCCAAACTGTAAAACCGATTTTGGGAACCAAACTTCTTACACTAATATATCTATTTCATAAATAATATTCCACACTAATATAGTAGACAATGTGAAATGTTACGAAACATGACTCTAATGAACATTATAAATAACGGCTGAGTGAACAAGTGAAAATAAGTTGGGGCGTAATTTGAGATGTTACGAAAAATGTAACAAAACGAGTTTGGCAGCTATTTGATATGTCTTGAATTTATCTCCACTAATGCCCCAATCTGTGGTTTAGAAACTAGCGTCATCTTTCTATTAAAGGTTCTCATTATATATTTGGATTTTTCCCGGCTATCCATTTACCATTTAGTTGGATGATTACAAGAGTTTTTATACATAACAGTTTTTCTTTTGCTACACCTGTGAGAATGTATCATACTCTATTATTCTCAAAACACATATTGAACTTTACAGGTAGTATTATTCGTCTACACACTATTCTTGTAAATACTCCCTGTAATTATTTCTCATTTAATTTATCAGAGAGGTAATTAACGTGCACATTCTGACACGACTGATTATATCAGAACACGATTTATTAACTAGTTATTTATATATATAGTTATATATGTATATATATAACTATATATATAACAGACACTGTGAAAGGTTAGACCCACATTTCACTAATGATACATTTTTCGACCATTCCGGGAATCGAACCCTAGACCCATAGCTCAGTAGATAGGGACGCTACCAACTGAACTAGAGTGTATGAAGACCTGTAAAGTTTAATATGTGTTTTGAGAAGAATAAAGATGAATCGATTATTGTATTGTATTTAGTAAAACGCATCGATATAAATCATAAGAAAAAAAAATACTTGTCCACCCAGACACTTCTGAACTAAGTTTCGAAACACATCCTTTTACATTTTTAGAGCAAATGTTTTGCTACGACTGAATATAAAGTCTGATCTTTAAAGGAAGAACAGTAGAATTCACCACTATTGATTGGAAGTTAATAGAATTTGACATTATAGAAATATGTTTTATATGATTGACTTATTAAATAGTAAATATAATTTATATCTCTTTGCACTATTGTATCTCATGTTGCCACAATAACGTAAAAGAAAATACTTCAAATGTATTACATTATTAGACCATTTAATTAATGATGTAAATACAAATTATTATTATTATTATTATTATTATTATTATTAGCACCGCGTCTTACTAACCGTTCGGGTTATACGCACTTACGCTAATGTGTAATGGTAGGGTGATTGTGAGGTGAAATGAAGGACCTACAGTTTAACGTGGAATCCGAACCACGGTGGAGGCCTGGCATTCCACAAATTCACAAGTTGTGATGAATACACGCCTTGTCAGAGGTGAAGGAAGAGTTTGGTAATCAGATAAAGCTGTGCCGGGACCGAGGATTGAACCCCGGACCCCAACGTCCAACACCTCACCCCTAGACCACCAGGTCACCGTAAATACAAATTATTAAGTAATACTTTGTAGATGTAACCTATACCAATCAAATAAAACGTTTCTACAATATCAAATTTTAGTTAATTCCAATAAATTTTGCTGAATTCTACTGTTCTTCCTATAAAAATAAGACTTTACGTTTGCTTAGTTTAATAATTTTCAATCATCTATCAATATATATTTTTTTCTTCAAGATTTCCGAATAAAGAATACACATTCGTCTATTTCTACATTTTCAGTTCAATAGACAAAATACGGGTGGTTATTTTGAGAGATTCTCTCGTAGACCGTGTTTTCATCCACCAATCAGGAACGCATGGGAGGCGCCAAAAATCAAAGAAGGGAGGAGTTTTTTTTTTTTACAAAGATTCATATGTTCAAAAAGCTAACTCATACGCGGAAGTGAAAACCAATTTGAATATGAAATAAATACAAATGCCAGATATGACCCTGCCTTACAAGATGAATACAATAATGAAATAATAAATTAGAATATAACTTAGGTTAGAGGGTTAGTTTGATATATAAAATGTGTGAAAAAATATTTTATTTAAAATAGGAATTTAGAGAAATGGCACCAGTATTTGCTTGAAAATATAAAATAAGTCCTCTAATGAAGTGGTTCTTAGCACGTACCTACGTGTGGAATTTGAACTCAAAACAAAATCTAAAGTTTTAACTGGCTCTACATAATTGATCAACTAGCCCTATTTGGGTAAACACATTATTGATATTTTGTGCATTATCATATATCAATTATATTTTTGATAAATATGACTAACTAGCAGAAGTAACTGGCTCTGTCCGGGGTAAAAACTTGCTCTACTTCAAATACGCACAAAATAACGCTTAATTTTATTGATTCTGAGCCGGTTTTTAATTAATAAAAAAAAATTAAACAAAAAGTTAAAATTCCTGTTTTGAGGGTGCACACGTTCATGCACATGGGCCGATAATTTTAAAATCTCGGTGCGTGCATTGCTTATGACAGACAAACAAACAAATTCCTCATTTTATTAATTTAGATGGCTTAGAATTCCTGAAGGGGGATCTTTAGTTAATGGTGAGAGATGATGGGTAAGGAAGGGGTATATATGCATACATAGTTTAACAATATAAATATAAACCTCTCCACCATCTGCTTTCCTTTCACCTCTCACCTTGGCCCAGTCTTATCCTCTTTCCTCTACACTCCTCCTTAATCCTTTTATATCTCTATGTGAACATAAAAACAGAATTCACTCAGTACAAGTAATACAGTTTACTATAAGGAATAAAGATAGAGAAGGTTGCTTGGTAGAAATTCACTCCCAATGACATGGAAGAGAAAGGTAAAGCCAAAGTGATAATTCGCATTTAAGAAACCACCTCCATCTCAATCAGGTAGATTATTACCTCTAAATTCTTTCACAGTAGAAATCCAATAGCCTATACCACGAGATCCAATCCTTAGAACCACATTTCTCACTTTTTAAAACTACTTCATTTTTAAATCACATTGTAAGTTTAAAATTTAAATTCGAAATTTTTTATCAGAGTTTTAAAGGAAACATTTAATAAAAAAAAGATCTTGAGTTTTCATCGCGTCAACATGAAATAGAATTACTTAAGGAAAATAGATTTATAGACACGGAAATGAAATATAATTAGATTAGTTCTCTAAGGATATCAAAGAAAACTACTTTGTTTTAAAATAATCTGTTTAAATGATATTCAATAACCCATGAGGTTTAAATGTATTAAGTCCTTTGTACGATTAAAATAATGTTATCTATATATATCTTTTTTTTTCTAGCATAGAGTCTTACTACCCATTCGGGTTATATATTTATGTACTAATTACTCTAATCGTTTTAGGGATTAGGAATGTTAAAGTTTTATAGGAAGAGTACCCACATTTTCATGGAGAGATAGTGAAAACAGTTTTGGGGATAAAAAGCACCCTCAGTACACCAGACCGAGATTTGAACCTCGATATCCCCGTCATCGGCAGTCTAGTCCACTTCTAGAGTAGCGCTTTTGACCATGTGGTCACTAAAACAGGTACAGACCATGTTAATATAGAATAATACCTGGGGGAAAAAATAAGTAATTTAACGTCAGTTATACGTGAGATTTATTAGATGAAAATCGAAAAAAATCAAAGGTTACTTTTATCGAAATATTATGTATAGTGAAACAAGTATTTAATAATAAATTAATATTACAATGCATCAATAGTTCTGTGTGCTCACATGATTGATGTTTTAACATTCAATTATATAGATGCTCTACTTCCATAAGTTTGTTTATCTGATTTGAATTGAAGCTTAATTTGAATACTCTAGTATTTAATGTCCAAACCAATTAAGTGTTGTATTTATATTTCGATTGGAAGATCCGATTATTTATGGTAAACGAGGTAATATTATTTTCAAATATTTTTTTTTTGTAATGAACATCTAAACTAAAACTCAACTGAAAAGTGAAATTTTGATGAAAACTGACAGCGATTAGAACTGGGTGTCAAGACCACGCATATGCTTCTTCATTTGTTTAAGCTGAGATTACCATGGTCATGTCAGAACGAGTTTGAACAGGGGCAGGTTAAAACCAACATTTTAACTAGTGTAGAAACCTAGTAATATAAAAAAAGCATTGAAATTGCTAATTATTTCAGCATTTATTTATCATTGCATGAACAGACAGTAACGATTTGATTTTAATTTCTCATATCAAGAGAAAGAAAATGTAATCATTAATATTTTCGACCTCAAGTTTATGATGAATCTTTAAGTTTTATTTGTTTCCAAACCTAAAATTGCAAGCATGCTGTCTTTTTGTCGTAAAATGCTTCACTATTTAAAAAAAATACATCATATTCCAATGTTCGTATTCAGGCTGAAGGTGGTTATTTTACGAACTTTATATATTGTTAAACAGATAAACATTACTGGAGTACAAACATAACTATAACTTTAAAACTAGGTCAAATGGAACACGTGTTTACACTATGAACTATTTTATCTTCTGTCTTCTGTCCTCTTCTGAGGTGGGTCATAAATATATATATATATATATATACATACATTTGAAACGTTAAATTATGCTTTTGCTCAATTATTCTTGGAGCTTTACCAACTAATTTTAGTAGTTAAAAAAAGTGTATCCACCCAGGACTTACAACAAAATACTCAGAAACACTCCAAAGAGAAGCATCAATTTTATGACATGACCATTTCTTTCGACAGATATTTCTTAAGTTTTACCAAATCGATTTTAATTTTTTTAAGTACCTAAATAGAGTATCATCACAACCAAAGTTAACAATTTGTAATAGCCAAATCACAATTAATCTATAATTAACGTTAGTCGGTGAATGTGTGGACACTATTAGTACAGGATTCCAGATGTCATAAGGAGTGTTTGAGGTTTTTGGATAGAAAAAGGTTACCTGTTGTTTTACACATACAATATCACAAAACATCTAAATTTACACTGAGCTTTATTACAAACTCTTTGACTTGTACAAGAAGTTGTGTACGAATCATTTTACATTAATGTTATGATTAATTTATATAATTTAATTCAAATCAAACGTAGAGAAAGAATTTGAGTCTTATTTTACCTCTAATACCCATTAAAGTGGCTAAATATTTTAAGGCACTGTTTCAATTCCCTGTTATATTTACTAAGGATTTTTTTCCTACGTGGTTTCCCACTCTCCTGTCACGTAAATTCGGGTAAACTACCTCTAAAATACTTATTTCTCCATACCTACCCCATTAAAGTAATTATACTACCATAAATCCACACGGCTGACTCACTCACTCACTGACATTAATGTTTACCCACTTCCAGATGATATAGAAACTTGAAATTTGGCAAACTTATAGCTTATAACCTGTGACCGACGAGAAAATTCCAAAAAGTTAATCATTTTAATTTTCTATACCCGAAAAAAAATCTAAATTTTGGAGCAACTTGAAAGTATGTATGAACCTGTCTTTTGAGTTATCTTGTGGCCAAACGGTAAGACCTGTCAAAAACAGCTCTGGAATTACATTAGTTTACATCCACTTGCAAAGAAAACTCACAGAGGGCTTGGGGGCAGAGCCCCCAACGAGCATAGTGAGTTATCATATAGGAGTATAAACTTCACAGGTAGTAAGAATCGTTCTACTACACGAGCAGGCCAACCACACATTTAATCATACAAATCGGATAAGGACGAGTAAGATAGAATTTAGATAAGACGTACCCATAAACTATTGTGTGGGAGGAGAGTGAAAAAACTTTGTAAACCTAGCTAGGATGCCAACCTCAACCCCTTTTCTCACCAGCAATATATACCATTTGGTCTAGACGTTTAGTCCGTGTGCCCACTGACACGTGTGATGACACAGTTGACCCATTTACCTCACTAAAGCTTTAAAATTATTAAACATGTTCATAACAAAACGGTCGTTGAGCGCTCAACGGAGTGATTGGTCGACGACCGACAGCGTAATCGATTGTCTGTCCCACGCCTGATGGCCCTCTTTCGATCATTACGCGCGCTATTGACATACCAAGAAATCAATTTGTTCAAATGTCACCTTTATTTGCTGTTCCACTCTAAGGTTTGTTTGTCCATCGTTTCGTTGAAACTTGCAACAGAAGAGGGATTGGGTCTTGCGATGTGGGCACGATCGGTAAAGGCATTAGCAGGCATGTCAACCTTGCGACCCATGATTTTAGGTACTCCCTTGGACTTTATGATGAATCAATGTACTATGTGACCCATTTACTATTTTTTTAAATCATACTTGTAGAAATAGACCAGCTTGGAATGTTATTACTTGTCGCATTTAATTGCATTAAAATTAAAAGCCTTTCATAGATGGTCAATTTTGTAAAGAATGCTTTATTTACCCTGCAAAAAATTAATAGAAACAAAAATTGAAAGTTGGTCCCTTTTTTTATCACTGCATCTTTCTACCTGTTCAGGTTATATGCGTAGAGATGATAACTACTCAAATGGAATAGGAATGAGGAAGAAAGCATTTTAGAGGTAAGCTACTGGAATTTGTGTGGAAGGAGAGTGAGAAAATATTTTTAAAAATCCATCTTTAGTTGATTTAATCTGGATTTGAACCCAGATCTCTGCATCATTAGCAGGTCATTCTAACACAAGATTGACACATTCGAAGACAATTCACCCACTGTGGCGGGTAGGTTTGATTTTATTATTTTATATATAATGTGTTTTAATAAAAAAATATTTTGAAGTGTTTCTTTTTTAATATAATGAAAATATTGTCTTTTTTTGAAATGCGGACCCCTAAGTATTTTCAATTTTCAATATGGCCCCTATAATTAAACGAGATTGGCCCATTGTAGTGCTTTGAAGCATCCTACAGACCACCCACCCTTCCACGTCATCCACTCTGACAAAAATCCCAATAAAATCAGAGTTTGTATTTAATTTTCCACTTTGTGTGAGTGTAGGCGAGGTATCATTAAAAAAATTAAAATTGTGTGTTCGAAAACAAGGTGCTAGAAGAAGAAAATATTTGTTTAAAAAATGGATGAGGCTATTGGGGAATGGAGATGGTTACATAATGATGAGTTTCATACTCTACCGCACTTTACGTTTACTAACCTTCCCAGATATCCTCAAAGTCACACTAATAGTGTGAAGATGAGGATTATAGGACCTAAAAGAAATATAAAATCATTAACATGGAATGTGAGACGGTAACCATTTATGAAAAATGTCGTTTATTACACCCATAAGGGTTCCGAATCCTGATATTCCTCTCATCGGTGAAACAAGCAAAAAGATAGGTGTGTTTAGAGTTGAGTGTAGTTTGGAGTAATAAATAATAATTATAATAATAGCTACATCCACACTAACCTCTTAGATTGTTTGCAAAAACATAAATAATTAATAGTTGGGTTGTAATGCAACACCCACATCGTTGGGTATGTGAACCATGGGATTATTCTCGTATTATTAAATACCTAACAGTATTAATGGTGAATTTTATCATGAATTATTGAATACACTTCCACGTCCGTCCCCACTTTAACAAATTAATATTTCAGACAGAGGGATTGAACCAATAACTCATTACTTAGCTATAGATTTTCCGAGTCAACATAAATAAATTATAAAATCAATCCACTGTCTCAAGATAGAGTGTAAAACTTTTAAAATACTGTGTTTTATTGAATTGAGAGCTTTAAAATAAGGTCAATGGAACTAGATTGCCATTGATTTAACTTTATAATAAAAGGAGTATAAGGCTCACTGTTAAATGTTTCAATTTGTTTACGATAAGGAAAAGGAATCTACTTTTTACAATTTTTATGTTAAAATAGGTCGAATATACGAGTTTATTTATTTAAAATTTGTTAAATACATTGTTACGTATTTAATTAATTAATTTCATGTAAAATTTAGTAGTGAAAATGTTTAAATTATTTGTGTATACATTATAATAAGAAACTAGTGGGTTTTAGAACGTATATATAAAACATCGATTCCCCAATTCTTATCACTTTAGAAAAATTCAGTTTGATATAAAAAATAGAAGCTATTTTTTTATATATTCAAAATTTTGTTGCTTAAAATAGAATTGTAAAATTGAACTAACATTAAACTTAAATTAATACAAAACACAAAAAATATGTATAAGTAATAGTGAAAATTATTTATTATAAAATAAAAGGTAGTTATTGTAGTTAAAACTATTTTTTTTAACCCGGCAAAGACTTATCTGATTACCAAACCCTTCCTTTACCTCTGACAAGACATCTTGTGAATGTGGGGAATGCCAGGCCTCCAGCGTGGTTCGTATTCCACGTTAAACTGTAGGTCCTCCATTTCATTTCACAATCACCCTACCATTACACATTAGCGTAAGTGCGTATAACCCGAACGGGTAGTAAGACGCGGTGATAATAATAATAATAATAATAATAATAATAATAATAATATATTTTTTTTTTAAGTTTAAACCCATTCATCCCTTTCAAAATAATCGAATCGACAACGATATTTACCAAAGTTTTAAAAATAATGTCAAGATAATAGGGCTTAAAAATGTTTAAAATTTATTCATAGTAAAATGTAGGTATTTTAACTTTATAGTGATAATAGTTATATAAATAATAATAAATTTAGCACCACGTCTTACTACCCGTTCGGGTTATACGCTTTAAGTACTAATTACGCTAATGGATTAGGAATTGGGAAGGTTGAATTAGAGGAAGTGAACCCGCATTTGCGTGGAGGGAGAGTGGAAAACCATTTAGAAAAAACCAGGCCGGTTCACCCAACCGAGATTCGAACCTCGATCTCCCCGTCCTCAGCAGTCGCGCTCAACACGATAAGCGCGTTAGCCAACTATGCCACCGAGGAGGGTATTTATATAAAGTAAATATATTTTAACATACCTACGTATAGGGCCTATACTTTGATTTTCTTATAAATAGAAATTTATAGAACCTTTTATCAAATACAAATTTTTTTTGTGTGGACAATATTGATAAAGTTTTACTACCATCTTAATTTTATTGGTTTTGATAATATCTATCAAAAGTGACAGCTGTATATCACATAACATACTGTATGCATACAAGAGAGTAGATAGTAATTTTTTCTAGGTGTCATATATGTCCATTTGTAAGAAAATTGCTGTATACATTAAGTATAAATATGAGTACACGCACAGTTGGTCATATGGACTATATGTCAAGTTTCTCTAGTTTGTTTTTCAGTTGAAGGAAATGTCTGCTTTCTAATCCCGTTGGTGACCTGGTGGTCTAGGGGTAAAGTGTCGGAATTCTGTTCTGGGGTCCGGGGTTCAATCCTTGTTCCTGGCACAGAAATATCTGATTACCAAACCCTTCCTTTCACCTCTGACAAGACGTGTATTAATCACAACTTGTGAATGTGGGGAATTCCAGGCCTCCGCCGTGGTTCGGATTCCACGTTAAACTGTAGGTCCTCCATTTCATATCACAATCACCCCACCATTACACATTAGCATTAAGTGCGTATAACCTGAACGGTTAGTAAGGCGTGGTGCTAATAATAATAATAATAATAATAATAATAATAATAATAATAATAATAATAATAATAATAATAATAATAATAATAATAATAATAATAATAATAATAATAATAATAATAATAATAATAATAATAATAATAATAATAATAATTCTAATCCCATCCTCTTGAACTGAGTGCTAAAGATTTCTTGTTACATATATTATTGTGCATTTCCTCTCAATTCTACAATTCTTCTCACCTTATCTTTGTGAATATCCCAGATGAGTAGATAACAATATGCCAAGATAAACAAACAAAACATTTGAAACATGTTTTATTAATCTTTACTTTCCCTCGATCCTTCGGAGAGAAAATATTGTCACAGTAAAAAAAGAATTGAACTCAAGATTTTGATAAATGCTGATGTTTTATGACCCCCTGAAACAGAAATAGTGGTTTTCACAATACCGTTTCTCTCTGAACCTCAGGCTAGAGCCATAATTATTTTACCGATTGGGCTAAAACTTGATATTTATGGTTTTAACAAAGTTATCCCCAAGGATTTTTTTTAAATTAAATATCAAACTCTAAAATTACGGGTTCAAACAATATAGCAATTCTAATTTTCCTGCGAAAATGACTTTGAGGGTTCATTACTTAGGGGAAATTTTACAATTTTCATTTATCCACAACTATTTGAGATATGAAATAACTCATCGTTTTAAAGTTGTAGTAATATTAGAGATAAAAATCTTTTATTTGAAATATATTTTCATAAAAGCCAATAATTTCTTAGCTATAAGTGTATATACTTTTTTAATTCAGGTCTTTAAAAATGAATATGATTATAATGCTCTTTGGTTGAGAAATATGTTTATAATTTCTCAATTTTTATGTAACAGTGTTGCTAGTTCTTAATATCATGGATTAAGTAACAGTGTGTATTATTTCATTTATTATCTTTGGTGGAGTGTTTTTCGACACTGTTTAAAACTATTATTTTACTCCACAAATCTTACAAGTTTTTAGTAAATGTCCATATTAAGATGGGAGAGTCTGTGATGTGCACCTTACCATTTATTTGTCCTTAAAAATACTTGGGATGAACAATTATATTATTCTCCCATTTAAAATGTAGAGTCCAAATTAGTTAACACATTTAATTTTTACAAACACGTTCAACTCATTTCTATAGAGTATTCCCCTCACACCCTTTAACTTAGGTTGATCCTACATAAATTTGAAGAGGAATGGCATACATTATTAAACGTTGTCATGGGCAACCACTCTGAAATACCTCCATGCACTCGAGCCTTGCCCTCTCTCACCCCCTTCACCCTTTGCCCACTAATGGACGAGGTGAGGGGGTGATGACTGTGAGGGGGGAGAAATTGAAGTTTTCGCTGTGCTAACATTGGTTCAATGGACGCTAGTACTTGATGTCAGAGTTAAATGGTGACCATGTAACCACCACCCATACACTATATTGTTTTTTTCTTTTATCTCCTTCATTTTTTTTTATCTCTGCCACTATTTGGACCTCTTTTTATTTTATTTTACAAAGAAATACCACTAAATCCCTTTCATTGGAGTTTCCAATCAGGAAGCAGAGCTGATCAGGTTAGAAATTACTCTAGCAAACTGTGTAATCCGATGTAAGCCCACATAACAAAAGAAGAGGGAAATAGAACAAACAAGTTTTTTTACTTCATCTAATTTTGTTTTGTGTTCTTTACTGTGATTAAGGTGGGATGACCCGCTTTGATGGCCGCATGGTATAAGGCGCAATACACTGAACCACCAAAGACGGGGAGATCGGGGCTAAGTCGGGTGAACTGACTAATTTTCCACTCTTCTTCCACGCAAATTTGGATGCATTTCTTCTAAATTAAAACTTCCTAATGCTTAAAACATTTTTTCAGTTAGTTGTTATTTTTATGACAAAAACCTTTTGTCCAAAATAAATAAAATTTGGCCTAAGTAGATACATTTAGTATAATTTTCTACATATTGTGTTCTAAAGAATTCTTGATTATATGCTACGGACATCACTGACTTTTATTAGGACCTTTTCTTTAAAATGTTTCTGTTCAAATGCTACTTAGTTAATAATAATTATTCAATAATTGTTGATATTAGTCGTAAGGACGGGGAGATCGAGGTTCGAATCTCGGTCGGGTGAACTGGGGGTGGTTTTTCCTAAATGGTTTTCCACTCTCCCTCCACGAAAATGCGTGTTCACTTCCTCTAATTCAACCTTTCCAAGTCCTAATACATTCGATTAATTAGTACTTAAAGCGTATAACCCAAACGGGCAGTAAGACGCGGAGCTAAATATTAATTATTATTATTATTATTATTATTATTAGTCGTACTATGTGTAGAAAATTGAACTAAATATATATATATATATATACTGAAGAAATATTTTATTTATTTAGTTCAACATTTTTGTGTGATTATAAAATTGGCAGAAATAACTGATGGGCTAAAGCAATGCTATACATTTAAATATATATGAAAGGTATGGGCTCTTCCACTCACTCTTTACTTGACCAAACACAAGCAGATTATGTTGAAAGGATGTATGATGACTAGCTTTAAAATTAACTCGGGGGTATTTGACTATAGTGCTCACTTCAATATCCGATGTTTGTGGGTTTAAACCCAGCTGAGGGTGAAAGATTTATTTTTGAGAGATAAAAATCCATAGCACAACTTACTTTGAGGGTAAGTAAAGCCGTCCGACTCGTGTCGATTGTGGGATGTAAAGGAACTCTAGAAGCTATGTGAAAATAACTTTCCCGACCAAAATTGGTAGGCTCTTCCTTTATCGTTCATAAAAATTCTGGTATAATGATATAATCAGTCGGTTCAGAAAGTGCACGTTAAATATTTCCCTTGATAAACGTTGAAGCCTCAGACTACACAGAATTGATTGATGTAAACTGTCTTCTCCAACAATGATGGAAAGCTTGCCAACAGAAAGTATTTTGTTATTTCTAGAAATTAAAGTTTTACCTCAATTTGAATTTCTAAACTTTCCCTGTCACACACAAGCAGTGGAAAGATGTGTAAAGTTTGTAACAGAATCTGCGGCAAAAGTAAGTGTACAAGACACCATAGATGGGTATATAAGAACAACTTTGTTCTCAAGACCTGCAATGCTAAAATTCAACCAAAAATCAGATTTCAAGGCCATGTCTAAGATTTATCAATGATGAGATCATGTACAGTCAATTATTAATAACCACGTTCTTAATTGTTTGATGGTTGGGGAGGGTGTGGGGGAACTCCAAGTGCATCCATCTCCACGTGGTGAGTTCTAGGTCGTTACAGTAATTTATTTGCGAAATAAATAAAGAGCTGCACGTTCGAACCAACCATGTAAAGTATATTTCTTTTTTGTATTTGTCTCATTATTATGTAGCTAAAACTAAGCAATTCCACGCTATTCGATCTTTATAAAATTAATATTAATAAAATTTAAAATAATGGACAATTTGTTGTTTTTCAGTAGTGTTTTAAACTTTAATGATCTAAGAACAGCACCAATATTTTTTTAAATTATCATTCCTAGATTTAGGATACAAAATTGCAACTTTTCCTTGCTATTAGAATTTGAAAGTCGTAACTTGATTTTTTTCAGCCCACCTTAAAGTCTATAGATATGGGTCAATATCTATAAATATATTATTTAATTTAGTTGTGCCAAAAGTCTCTCTTATTTATTTTTATATTAATTTGAAAATGTTACTGTCAAGATGTATGACACTTTTTGATATTATGTATATTTGTAATTTTTTTTCCCCAGATTGCTGCGAATTGTTTACTGCTGTTGACAGCAAACTTGCTGGGCCTCACGTCTTACTACCTGGCTGATAAACAACAGAGGAGGGCCTTTTTGGAGACAAGGCAGTCTCTAGAGATGAAACTCGTCATAGAAGAACAATCAGCGGAACAGGTAATTAATTCGCTGATAGAGAAAATAACATAAAAAAAACTAGACGTAAAATTTCTATATCGAAAAAATAATTACACATTAATGACATCAGTTTTAGAATGACAAACTTTCGTGATACCAACAAGCTCTAATGAACATGATATGGGGTCATTATTTACATTAAATAGTTTTTTACTACTATATATTTAATATTATCTATATCATTAAAATGAAGTTTGTACGTCTGTCATGAGCGTTGCGCAATATCTATCAAATGCAGAGGCCTAATATTTTAAAATTAGTAGCCCCTATGCACGTACTGTACTTGTACACCGTTAAATAGGAATTTTAAAACTATAATTAAATTTTTTAACGTAATTAAAAACTGAAAAAAGAATAAATATTAAAGGTGTGAGATAGACTAAGTACTAAGTTTAATATAGTTGTGCAATGCGAATCATAGTAGCCCCTGTGCGTGATTATGTGTCCCTGGAAACTAGAATTTTAAAATTTTGATTATATTTACTTTTTATCCTTTCCAGCCCCTTTTAACCTTTATACATTTGTTTACAATTTTTTAACATTTTTGCACTATCTAACTGTTTTGACCTTTCTAGCCTTTTTGCCTTTTTTGTCACTTTTTACATCTACTCACTCTCTTTGCCCTTCATATCCCTTTTGCCCTTAGGCCAATTATAACCTTTTTACCCTTTTAATTCCTTTTACCCCATTTAGCCGTTTTCTCTTCATACCACTTTTATTTTTAAAAGATTTACTTTCAGCTCTTATTACTCTTTATGCGCTTTTACCATTCCCCCCCCCTTTACCACCTTGTTTGTCCTCTTTGAAATATTTGCCCTTTTGCCCCTGTTACCCCTACTACCCTTTAGCCCTTTCTTATATTTTCAGTAGTTTTAATTCTGTTGAGCCTATTATCCTATTTACTTATCTCTTTTAAAAAAATTGATTGGATCTACTCTTTACTATTTTTGCACTTTTTACACCTTTTTATTTATTTTATCTTTTTTAATCTAAAATATTTCTCCTAGAAAAAACCAGGGACATCGTGCTAATTGAATATAAATATACAAAAACTGATATATTTGTCCTAACGAGGCGTGTGTGAGAGGTGCGCTTGTTTCCGATTTCTGTCGAAGGCGGCATTGACGTCCACATCGATGCGAGTCAGGCGCAAGGAGATTGACAGTTACAATTTATTTCGAAATTCTGTTTCTATTCCTACCGTGTATAATGAGCCTTTTCTACGACCACCTTTAATAAAATTATATATATATTTTTTTACACGTCCCCATATTTCAATATTTTTTTTTATCTTCAAATAATTAAGTAAGTTTTCACACTTCAAAAAACGTTTCGCGATATACAACTTTGGAACCACTGCCCTAAATTCACCGTGTACAGACCACTCCTTTCAACCCACTTTCAGAACCTCTGGGTGGACGGGTCAATACTTCACGGTCAGATTGAATTCTGGCTTCTGCCATTTTACCGCTAACCCCAGGGAGAAAGAACGGTAAATATTCTCTGTGACACCCAATCCTAAGAAAAGTAGACCCTATCACACAATAATCCCATCCCAATCGAACCTTACTCCACGCAATTTCCTACCCTTTTTAACCACATTAAAAAATAACCCCTTTACCCCTCAAACCCGATAAATAAAAACCTACCTGCCCTGAAGCCATATACACTCTCATTTAGTAATCATAAAAGTAACCTAATATAAAGTATAAATTATATTTTTAGCCATGTAACGGAAAGTTTTGAATTGCGAGGCAAAAAAGCATGAAAGTTTCAAATTATGTTCATGTTTAATTTAATATTTAAATCTGTAGTATTATATTGACGTATTAAATATAGTATATTTAATTCGTAAAATTCGTTTGGATTGTAACTAAACATGTTTTAACTACCACTACTTACTTTATTCACAATTAATTACCCGTTTTCGTTTTTGCATAACTTTTAAAAAAACTAGCTATCGTGGTTTGAGGATTCAATTATGGCTCTCGAGAACTTAACATGTCACTGTCTTTCATTCTCATTTCTACTGTTTCATTTTATTGTAATTACCTTCATATCACGAGGATAGGGGCTTGTGATTACAACCTGTAAATTTAAAAAAACTACACTCCCAGCTGGCAAGACACTTCTGTCAAGTAGATTCAAAATAAGGTAAGAGCCAAAAGAAAATAGTAATTCATTGACAGCAGTAATGAACAAGGACATATTTTATTTTAATTTAGAACTAAATGCACAGTGTTAATGAACAATTAACAAAGAGTCCACCAAATGGGTGTCGAAACATATAATAGAATTAAAATAATTTGATAAGCAATGAACCAAAATATGAAAAAAAAAGTCCTTTAAACTCTAAAGCGTGTCTTAACTGACATTTATTTTTATTTGTTGAATTCTCGATTCTAATAACGAGGAAAAAACGTAAATTTCCTTAAAAATGCACTACATATCTCTAGTTTATATATATATATATATATATAT
>CABFVX010004084.1:0-43624 GCA_902151425.1 Timema shepardi | reverse complement strand
CCTCGATCTCCCCGTCCTCGGCAGTTGAGCTCAACACGACTAGTGCGTTAGCTAACTAAGCCACCGAGGCGGGTTAGTTTCTATCCAAACAAAGTGTTAATTTTTTTATTATTATAAAGCAATATATTGTGATATAGTTACTAATAAAAACAGGGTTTTCATTGAATTTTGTGACCAGAAAGTTGTCGCCTTATCTCACTCGCGTTGCCTAGGAATACGTATACGGAGCGTTGTTATGATAAGAATTCACCTGATCGTTGATCTTCGGGTGCTGGATATAAGTCTCCTTTACTCCCTTTCTTTTGATTAGATAAGAAATGAAAAACTACCTCGAGTTAACTTCCTAAAACTCGCCTCGGTGGCGCAGTTGACTAACGCGCTTGTCGTGTTGAGCTTGACTGCTGAGGACGGGGAGATCGAGGTTCGAATCTCGGTCGGGTGAACTGGGGGTGATTTTTCCTAAATGGTTTTCCACTCTCCCTCCACGCAAATGCGGGTTCACTTCCTCTAATTCAACCTTCCCAATTCCTAATCCATTAGAGTAATTAGTACATAAAGCGTATAAAACGAACGGGTAGTAAGACGCGGTGCTAAAAATAACTTCCTAAATTTGGTTGGCTAGGAAGTTGAGTCAATGTTCGTGTTTTTATAGTCTTGATAGCAAAATATATTTTTATCCTAAATACATTAAGCGTTGTTTTAGTATATATATTTTATATAATTCCCTACATATAGTGATTATAACATTAATAATTGAGTAAGGCATTTTATATTATTTTAAAAAGTTTCTCTTCAAATTACATTGTGCTTATAACAAATATTCAAGAACTGTTTATATCAACATGTGAGTACAATTTAAATAAATATATCTAGTCCTAAATAAATCGTATTATTATTATTATTTCACTCATCATTTTTTGATATACTCTTTGCTTCAGCATTACGACTCAAAAATTAGGCTAATGCTAAAATGTATAACACACCTAATAATCCCTAGGTTGAAATTTCAACAAGAAATAATTATACGTTTAAGCGAGAATCAAAGCTGAGACCCCTAAATAAGTAGACGTATGCCCTACCAATAGGACAAAGCGTCGTCAAAAGGAAGGCAGATCTACTTTCCACATAGATTTTTGACGTCAGCTGATGTTGATTGACTCAATATTCTATAACCCGTTGACGTCACACAGTGGGATTACAAAGCGAGATTACTTTTGATTGTGTATGATGTCCAATGCAGATATTGAATAGGATCTTATATTCGAATAATGAATAGATGTTTTATACAATTATTCCTGGAGGTTTAACCAACTAATTTCAATCATTTTATCTTTACATGATAGATTCTGCATCGAGGATGTGCCGAAATATTTCATATTCCAAAGGCTTACAACAAGGAAGCCGCAATTTTCGAAAAACAATAATATATTTTGAAGCAAATTTCTCTACTTCTTCCAAACTTATTTAAATTTTCTTCTTTTTGAAATGAAAAAGTTACGTCAAGTTTTATCATGTAAAAGTTCAAACATTTTCAATAGCGAAGCCGTATTTTAAGAAAATGTTTACCAACATTTTACACAAATCATTTTTTTAAATCATTTTTAATGAAAGCTTGTTTTGTAAAAATAATGTCGTGTTTAGTCTACATTGATCTGCTGCTCAGTTTATGGAAAGATTTGCCAGTACTAATGTGTGGTTGCCCAGGGCACTCGAATATACAGTACAATATATCCTTTTATTGGAAGCTCTTTTCATTTCCCGATGAAATGAGGGGATGATGATAGTGAATATAATGGTGTGAAGCCAATGAAGATCTTAACCTAGCTTAAGCATAATCACAAAACCCAGGTGACCATGGGAATTATTCCCCTTTAGAGAAAAATTCCCCTGTATCAGCCGGGAATCGAGCCCAGGAGCTATAAATAAGCAGCCAGGGCCTCTGGTCACTATACCACGAGACCAGTTATCTTGTTAATTGAAGATATGAAGGATGATGCCTATAGATTTTCGGAATCCCAATCTGTAATTAATAAATTCTAAGGACTAAATCTGGAAGCTGTAGTTGAAAAATTAACGTATGATACGTCAACTGTAAGGCTAACTTATTATTACGTATTAATTACTTGTTGGTGACGATTTAATCTTAGGAGAATGGCTTAGACGTTTAGAGAAAGTGCACCTGTATTAACGTGGCGAAAAGGTTGGGAAACCAGAGCTTTAAATTACATGTACAAAACCACCCACAATGCACTTGTGCCAAGATTCGACCCTAAAGCCACCCGTTACTCGCAACAGTCCAAGGCTGACGCCTTAGACCACGTTACCACAGGTCTGGGATTCTCCTTGTATATTGAGAAACTGCAGAGAATCCATGGTTGGAAGGGTGGTATCTGACAACTGGGAAATAGTTATCATATCCATTTGCCAAACCAAATGATCAACAAGGCCATATCATAAGTAGATTTTTTTTAAATTATTAGCCGTTTTCACATTTTTTAAACATGAACTCATGATAATAACCGTTTGGGTGTTTCTTTTTTGTGGAAGAAGCGTCTGCTGAAAAAGTGCTTTTTAAACGAGAGATTCTAAAATTCGGAGTGCTCTTCTGAAATCAAGATGGTACATAAGCTTAAGCAACGGTCTTTGATGACGTCATACAAACAGTCTCGTGGTTCTGTTCTTGAAATGTTTACAAAATAAACACTTTTTATTTTGAAACAAATGTTTTTTTATTATATTCGCATTTATAAAAAAACATTTATTTATGTGTATAGTTATATCAAGATACCAATTTGAATATTATATTTTTTAATTTATTATATCATGTATTCAAATATTTCTTGTTACCACAAAAACATAATAGAGTTGCTGCCCACATCCCTCCCACACATTATTTATAGGCCAATTTGTCAAGATAGCCTAACAAATGGAGGAAGTTGTTGGGTTGAAGCATTTAAAATAGTAAATTTCGTTGTGTTCATGGATTGATTGTAGACTAAAGTTAACAATGTAATGTATATAAGTGGTTTTTAAACTTTTATTACACGTGGCCCCCTAAATATCCTATAACGTTTTCGCGGCCCCCTAATTTTTATTAACATATTAATCATTAAGATTTATTCTAAAATGGTGGTTTTATTTACTGATTATATTAACAAAAAAAGAGAAAAATAACTTACCTAAATGTAATCAATGGGACCTGTGCTGTTGAACCCTTTCCACTAATTTGTCTATTCTGGTTGCAAATTGTATTACTTAATGCTATTCGCATGCATAAGTCGACCCGGAGTCGATTTCGTTGTTTCGTTTTAATATTTGCCATTGTGGAAAACCCCTTTGCATATAAATGAGTAGAAACAAAGGGCAGCAAATTTTGAATGGTGGTGGTAATCAAATGAGTATTATTTGTACGTTCTGTGATTTCAATTATCCGTGCTTACTCTCCATTACCCCGGAAACTCGAGAGTCCACTATGCTTACATGATTACGATCATCGGATTATTTCTTCCAAAACATAAAACTTAATATAATTGATTTCAGTAATAAACAAATGACATTTTTAATTAAGCTTTTGAGGCCTCCCAAAACCTTTCTCGGCCCCCCTGTTAAGAATGTCTTTCTTAGAATAATGCGTTAAAACCTTGTTGCTAAATTTAACAACTAAAATTCTATAAGGACCATTAACCTTATTTAGAACAATTAAAAATAGTTATACATGATATATTTTCATAAACATGTAAGCATGCGCTATTATATACACATGTATAATGTATATATATATATATATATATTATATGCATATAGGTGCTTATATTTATTAAAAATAATTCATATTTTTAGTAGCAATAACATAAACGTATGAATGAACATATTATAAGTATTAATCCTATGACATCAGCAAGCAGTAGAAATATACCGTCCGAGCGGCCGCCATGTGATGGACCAAGATAGTGCTAACATTGGTGGATAGAGGGTTTAATATGGTCAGAACAACAAACATTTCGGCTGATAATTTCAGTTTTCTAGACTGGAGCCACTACTTATCTATTCAATTAGTTCTTAATTTTATCCTCACGAGGTTGAGTTGAGCCCGTTTCAGACCCACAGATTTACAGAAAAAACTGAAAGCGCTGGGGATCAAAACTGGGACCTCTGTATATATATCCAGGAACTCTGACCACTCATACCACAGAGGCTGAGGTTATAAGAATTATTTGTATTTACTTTACATAGGCATACATAAATTATAAGCATTATGTACCTATATTTAATAAGATGTTTAATAATATACATTTAGTATACATATATACACATTTATTTGTATGTATATATTAATCCTACACCTTTAATCAAAAAATAAACAGGTGATCATTATTTGGGGGCTACGTCCCGAAATACCGTCAACTAATATGGCGGCCAGGATACCCCGTGAAACATTCACGTATTGATCTTTCACGCCGAAACTATGTCCTTCTCGGGGCTCTTGTGATAAAGGGTGTCCTTAAAGTGGGAACAGAAAGACTACTTGAGACTCGTAACACAGGTGTTTTATGAGTTTATAAGGGGTTAATATAGGCTCTTAAAATATAATAATCATATTTATAGATAAAGGCTTGAGGTAAATATAGAAAGTGATGACCTTTTTCAATATTGTATATTAAAATAAGTTTAGGATCTAAAAAAATAATTTTCAAACAAAATATACAAATTTGACCCGGGAAATATATATATATATAATAATTTGATTCTGTAGCGTAATGCTGCTACGTTGTGACACTGGAAGGAATTAATAGAATTACTTCCCGGAGTGAGAATTAACACTATACATGAAACAGCTCTGCTAGTTTTTTTTTCTTGAAATGTCTCCAGTAGTTACTGTTTTGGAAAATCTCGGCCAGCTACTGTCTTGAAGTATCTCCGGTAGTTACTATTTTGGAATATCGCCCAGTGTTATTGTTTTTAAATATCTCTACTAGATATTGTTTTGTAAAAGCTCTGCTAGTTAATGTATTGGAAAAGGTCCACTAATAGTGTTTTATAGTGGCTCCACTGGTAACTGTCTTGAAGTAACTCCACTAATTACTGTTTTGAAATAGCTACACTAGCTACTTTTTTTTTTAGCAGCGCATTTGACTATATATTCAGTTTATATGCATACTCTCTTGAGTAGTTTCACGAGTTACTGTTTTGGATTAGCCTCGCTTGTTACTTTCTTTAGCACCACGTTTTACTACCGGCCTAAGTTATACGCATCACCAGTTACTAGTTTGAAGTAGATTGATTTTTTGTAATAGAGCCATGAAGTAGACCCTGATGCTTTAGGACACGTGACCACGGGCGCTTGCATGTTCAAGCTAGGGACGTTCGTTCTCACAGCGCCTCTACTATAAAACGTACTGCACTCACGTTCGTTGTGTCCTTCGGAATCCCTCACGCCGAGAGTAGTATTCATCCCTGTCCGATATCAGAAACCAATTAGTTTGTAGCGAGGGCGACGGGTCAGGATCGATCTGGTCCCATTTGCCAAACAGCCTCTCCTTTCGTCCAGACCGCTCCTGCGAGTGTTGAATTATACAGTGCCGGCGTGCACAACCAACTTTCACCCACAGTTTGTTCGTGTAGCTTTTACACTCTCGACTTCCTTTTCTATAAAGGGGGTGCGGAGCTTCGAAAATTTCAATGTGGCTCTGAAATTTATTAACTTAGATTTCATTTCAATAGAAAAAAATATCTGTACTTCAAGAGTTATGAAGCTTCATCAATGAAAATATTGGAGTCTAAAATATACACTCGGCTGGGATATGAACCCCAACCTGTCAACAGCAAACTTAAATTTAGTGAGCTTAGTTTTCAAAGTAACATGTACATTCTATATTTTTGTTTTGTTTTTGTGTACCGCATCTTACTACTTGAGTGGGCAATACAAATAATTGAATTAATGGTATAGGAAAGAATAAGGAAGGTTTAATTTAGAGAATATGTATGAAAGAGAGAACTATATTGAAAGAGAAGAAATGATAAATAGAGATAAAAATAAAGTTAGTGTTAATAAGAGATAATTATAACGAGATAGAGAACTTGATAAATAGAGAGATAGAGATAGATTATAATATAGAGAAATATAAAAAGGTGGGGAGGGAAAGAGAGATAAGAATAGAGAGAAAGCATACGATAAAAATAACGCAAAGAAAATATAAAACTATAAAGAGAATTGGAGAGAGAAAGATAAAGGGAAAGAAAGCTAAATAGAGATATAAATAGAAATAAACAAATATATAGACAAAAAGCGAGACAGAAAGAGAAATATAAAGAGAATTGGAGAGATAAATATAAAGGGAAAGAAAGCTAAATAGAGATATAAATAGAAATAAACAAATATATAGACAAAAAGCGAGACAGAGAGAGAAATATAAAGAGAATTGGAGAGATAAATATAAAGAAAGAGAAAGAAAAGAAATGTATAAAGAAAAGATTCACTCTTATATCACTTGGATATAACTAGAAACACGACCTTCCCACAACTGACACCTTAGACAATGTGACCTGATATGATGGTGAATTTGACTAAGGAAAAAAAATACCATATAATATTTACTTTAATTTTTTTACTTTGGGCATAAAGAGTATCCGTGAAATAAGACAAAACCACTTTAAAAACGCTTTTCAATATTTGATACATGATTACATTTAAAACAAATATATCTATTTCCTAAAAAATTTATCATCTTGTACATTTTGTCCTAAAATTATTGTCGTTTGATCCTATTTTGGTGTTAAATTCAATATAGGAATGTCCTGTAGATGTCTAGACTCGTGATTAATCCCATTTCATCGCCATACGAGAATAACTCCAGTTCGAAGGCGGGCTGAATGTGTTTCCCATTTTAAAGAAGAACAATTAAAAGCAAACTGATGACAAAACACAATTAGTGTGGACACAACCACACACCATGTACTTCTCCTTCTCTCTCACTCTATCTTCCCCTTCTTCTCTTTATCTCTTTCCATTGTTGTTTATTTCTATTTCTCTTTCACTTGTACAGTACATCCACGCACGCGCGCACATACACCGAAACACACTTTACACCTCTTGAATATAGATCGATGGAAATAGTTCCCCAGGAAAAGCTGAGAGAGCAGCTGCTGTATGTATTTTAAATACGTCATACATGAGCATTATATTTAAATGTCTCCTTCCCTGATTATTGAATAGTTGAGAAAGCACTGTAACCTTGAAAACTATTCATTGTCATACTAAAATAAATAAATAAAAGCTTCTGAGGCCTAATAACTAATATTTAGATCAAGAGATTCATTTTGGTGACCTGACGGTCTAGGGGTAAGTTTTCAGACTTCTGTGCTTGGGGCCCGGGGTTCACTCCTCAGTCCCGGCAATGATTTATCGGATTGCCAAACAATTCACTCACTTATAAAAATAAGTGTATTAATCATAACTTGTGAATGTGTGGAATGCCAGGCATCTACCATGGTTCGGATCTCACGTTAAACTGTAGGTACTCCCATTTCATCTCACAATAACCCTACTATTACACATTAGCGTAAGTGTGTACAACCTGAATGGGTAGTAAGACGCAATAATAATAATAATAATAATAATTTAAATGTCCTTTATTATAGTGCTGGCCAACAGTTGTAAGACCTATAACAGGCCAGCACTGAAAGTACACAAGTACCATACAAATATAAATATTTACACGAGAAAATAAGACAAACAAAAATGGCTAAATAATGTTATATAATGATATATATTTACAGAAAAAAATAATAGTAATTAAAAATGAAAATAATAAAAATTAGCAATATAACGAATAACTAAAGAGTGGTTAAAAGCAGTAACAATATGCAAAAAATAAATCAAAATTTTGTAAATTTAAATATTATAGGCAAAAACTCTAAATGATAAATGATTGATATTGAATTTCCTTAAATAACTCTCTTAGTTTAGTTTTTATTTTATGATAGAAGTTGAATTCGACAAATGTAGGATTGGTGCTATGGACACAACGACCTATAGGACTTACATTATGAGAGCTATTGAGAAAATATAATTTTATAATACGAGAAGCCCGAAAAGGGATATGAACACCTACATGATCAAGGGCAAATTTGCAATAAATTTTGCTATTGAAAATATTAACAACAAAAAGGGTATCACAATAAAATCTATGCGAGAAGAAATTTTTGCGCCCAAAGAGGTTTCGGACTTCATCATAATAATAATAAATCCGTTTAGTAAAGAATTTATCATATCACAAAGAGACAAATTTTCTTTGAACGTTTTCCAACCTAAGAGAGTCAGTTAAGGTAATGGAATTCCAAACAACAGTAGCATATTCTAGCTTAGATCTAACCAGGGCGTAGTACAGACATAAAAAACAGTCAACTCTCTTAAATGATGAAGTAATAAATTTAATAAGTACAAGTAATTTCAATTACTGGGAAATTACATGGTCAACATGATAGTGGAAAAAAAGTTTTATATCCAGGATAACAATAAGATCATTAATATAAAGGGTGCGAACTATGTTTTTATTGCCCAATTTATAAGTAAAAAAGAAAAAATTAGTTTTCCTAGTAAAAGATATAGATTTGGTCTTAGATTTATTAATAGATTTTCCATTTTCAAAAGACCATTGTAGAAAACCATTTACATTATTTTGTAACTCTATACAATCTGCAATAGATTTGATAATTTTAAATAATCTTACATAATCAGCAAAGAGTAAATAACTAGATGATTTCAAATATTTACCAATGTCATCAATAATCACATTAAAGAGAAGAAGACCTAAATTAGAACCCTGTGGTATGCCACAGGGGACTAAAAACTTATTTGAGGTGCGTGAATCAATTTTAATTATGAATGATCTTTCATGCAAATATCCGCTGAACCAATTTACATAAGAGTGAGAAAGGCCGAAATTAACAAGATTAGAGAAAATAATACTATGCTGACATAAGTCAAATGACTTACTTTGGTCAGAATAAATCGCATCAACCTGACCTTGGGCAGAGACTTGAGGGGCAACATGCCCAAGAAATTCTACTAAATTATTTGCAGTAGATTTATTTTTTATAAAGCCATGTTGATTATCTGAAAGTTTATTTCTAAGGTGGTGGAAAGTATGCTCATGTATGATTTTCTCAAATACTTTGGACAAGGTGTTTAAGAGGGAAATTGGTCTATAGTTTACAAGTATTTGTTTTTGTCTCTTTTTTATAAATAGGTATGACAACAGATTGTTTCCATGTAAGAGGAAAAGTTTCATTTGACAGGCTAATGTTAAAGATATAGGCTAACAAAGGGCTAAAAATGCTGGCCAAACTTTAACAATAAAACTTGGAATTCTATTTGTCCTGGCACATAACAGAAGAATTCAATTTTTGTTATAGCCCTAGCAACATCCAAGGGTGTAATGTGGCATGGATATAAGGGCGCACTAGTTTCAATAACGGGGCAGGGTAAGATAGGAAGGGCTGAATTATAAACGTAATGAAAGTAATTCCCAAACTAATTAGCAATTAATACAGGATCCGCTATAAATCTTGCCATTAATTTCTAGGCTAGACGGAGAAACTTTATTCACACGATTGTTTTAACAAATTTCCAAAATTCCTTGGGCTTGCATTTAATACTATTCTCTATTGAGTTCATCCAATTGACTCTGTCTAAAATCAAAGTAGTTTTAACTAATTTACGAAAGTGAGAAAAATGTAAATATAATTCACTGTAATTTCTTATTTTAAACTTTTTGAATAATTGTTATTTTTCCTAATATAGTATTTAAGAGTAGAAGAAAACCGATTCGGATATTTTGATGAATTAAGAATGTTAATTTGATGAATATGCGCTTTGATTTTCCTTTGGACTAAATTGGTAAAATTATTTAAAGCCAAATTAACATCCGTATTAGAATAAACACAAGACCAATCAGCAGTGGACAGGTCATCGTAAAGATTAAGGTAATCACCATGTTAATAGTCAATATATGTGGTAGGGCTGTCTTTAACTTTAGTATCAATAGGTAAATCAAGCGAAATCAATAAGGGCGAATGAGCTAAATCAATATTCACTAGTGATTGAGAGCTATTAGCTACAAAGGGGTGGTGAAAATTAGCAAAAACAAGGTAAAGGAGGTTAGTGTCATTATCCGCCTCATTATGTTGTTATAATCCTAATATGTTGGTCGAAGCAAGAAGTTGAGTAACTTTTAATTTAATTTAGAAAAGTGAAATGTTTTGAGCATGATGATATTTCCAATCGATTTTGGGGCAGTTAAAATCACATAATAGTATTATACTATAGGGATAGTTAGCCAAAGCACCTTGAAGAAATATAAAGTAATTCTTAAATACTTCTACTGTTATTTGGGGAGCAAGATATATGTTCCCAACTAACAGTTTTTGGTTACCAAATGTTGGGATTTCAATCCAGACACATTCCATATTATTCTCTAGGTCAGTTCTCCTGACTACACCAAAAATAGAATTAATTATAGAAATGAGAATACCACTACCCCTTGAGATAGTAGTTTCATCATATAAACTATCGACTCTATAAACATTATAGTTAGGGGATAGTAGATCCCATGAACAAACTCAATAGAGCCAAGTTTCAACCAAACAAATAATAGAGTTTTAATTCAAACAAAAATGTGTAAATAATTCCCTTGCTTTGGTTCGTAGACCACGAACATTTTATTATTATAATTATTATTATTATTATCATCACCGCGTCTTACTACCCGTTCGGGTTGTACGCACTTACGCTAATGTGTAATGGTAGGGTGATTGTGAGATGAAATGGAGGACCTACAGTTTAACGTGAAATCCGAACCACGGTGGAGGCCTGGCATTCCCCACATTCACAAGATGTCTTGTCAGAGGTGAAGGAAGGGTTTGGTAATCAGATAAATCTGTGCCGGGAACGAGGATTGAACCCCGGCTGCCAGCACAGAAGTCTGACACCTTACCCCTAGACCGCCAGGTCACCATCACGAACATTTTGATAGTATAATATAATATCACTATTATCCACTGGCAGATGGTTTGAAGGTAGCCTCCACACTTCCATCGATGGTAACGAGTGGGGTTCGAGTTGAATCCTCTTGAGATCCAAGGTCAGATGCAATAGCAGCCTTTACAGGGGCAGAAACACAGGGGTACTCCTCACAGATTATCTGCTCTGGCAGCAACTTCCCATAGAAAGGTGCAATGAGACAGCCAGATGGCCAAATGTCACCATTGTTTATCATGGGAAAATCATTTTCTTTGACAGAAATATGTAAGGAGGAATATGAGTTAAATTTAGTTTTCAATTTTTAACAGACAAGGTGTTCAAGATTGAGTTCCTTATTCAAATAAGATTGAATGACCAGGGAAGATATTTCAGGAGAAAAACGAGTAACAAATATAGTTTTTTTTAAACTTTGTTCACTGTTTGTAGGTCGGTGGCAGTATTTTTACCAGTCAGAAACTTTCTGCCACGTGAGTGCTGAACCGGCTATAATAATAATAATAATATATTTATTTTAATTTGGTCTTAAGTTTTTTTAGTTCATGATATTACCCGTTTGAGATCTCCGAATATGTTTTAATTATGCTAATGTGATAATGACAAGGAAGGTCAAATTTAGAGTAGGTGAATCAGCATTTGCATGGAGGGTGAGTATAAAATAATTTAAGTAAAAACACCCTCAGTACATTTGACTTGGATTCGAACCCCGATATTCCTGTCATCGGTAGTACAGTCTATTGCGATAGTGACGCTATATAACATCCAACAACCGACGTGGGCAGTTCTGGAGTAAGCTATTAATGAATTACTTAATGAATTCTTCTTGATTATTATTTTAATTTTCTTAGTACCTCCTCTTACTGATGTTCAGGCTATACGCCTATGTACTAATTACACGAAAGGGCTAGGGATTAGGAAGGCTGAATATAAATAAAATGTGCCCACATTTTTGTGGGGAGAGTGGGAAAAAATTTAAGGAAAAACAACATTATTACACTTGACCGGGATTAAACCACAATCTCCCAGTCATAACAATTTTTTAGCTGTTGAATTTAAATGTTACTAACAAATTTATAAATTATTGAGCTTATAATTTTTTTTAACGCTTTTATTTTCATACTTTCAACAATGGGATATACATATCTACGTACTGTATAGGGCAAACTCGGGTAATTTCGCAGTATTAAGGTTTTATTGCCCTTGAAGTTCACATTAAGGACTAAAGAAATTTTACGACATTGGTTAAGTGTTAATAAGGTATACACTAACGTGTTTAGAGCATTTACATATTTTTGTTGACATTATAAATGTATCTTTAATAGCAACATTAAAAAGTATTAATTTTTGTGGTTTTTAAAGAACCCGTTTAATTTCGCAATAGTACCCGGTTAATTTCGCAATACTATTTTAAAAGCTATTTTATCAAAATCTTCTAAAACTTTAAAGACATAGCTTATTATAATTAGATAAAAATACTATATACAAGTTATATTGTCAATGAAAAAAGGTGTTTCCTTAACTAAGAAAATAAGTTATTTTTTTCTATTATAAAAAAACACATAAAATATTTTAAAATTAGTATTCAAGAGTAATACACCAATTATTATTTTTCATACTTCGTTACAATCTGCAACATAAATGTATGGAAATTTAGATAGTGTTTAAAATAATTTAAAAACAAACTATAAAGAAAAGCTCGAAATTTCTAATCAGAGTCAGCCTTTGTGCATAAATGGCATACAAAATTCACACAGTAAGATTTTAATCCTTGACACTTCTCATGAAACCAGCACTTGCATTGTAGACACTGAATCCACGCTTCTCCACGACTGTCATCTTTATAATTTCCATCACAAGTAGAACATGTGCTCTCATCACCTTTAGGTTCTGGACGCGTTTGTTTGGCACGTTTCCTGATAGGCCTAGTTCCTGAAGTGGATGGAGTTGCCAGTGGGACGACAGAAGTTTTTGAATTAACATTCCTTTTTCCTGTTCTCTTTGTTTTTGAAGGAACAGTTACCGGATCATCAACATCTTCAGCTGTACACTCATCCCAAAAAATCCTCGAGAAAGTAGCAGCATTCTTTCTTTTTCTCCAAGATTTTATTAGTTGTGAAAATGGTAATAGGCCTACGTTCTCATGTTGAACATCTTGAACAGCACTCGGAATCTCACCATTGCTACTTACTGATTTATCCGCTGTTGTGAAAGCTTCGTGGACTTCTGAAACTTTCAAAACGTCATCACTTACTGCTACTCTGTTAAGTGGGAAAATGCCTGATTTTGAAAAGCCACTTGCTATGTTCTTTGGAGTAACAGATTCTTCCATTGCCTGCTTAAAGAGATGAAAGAAATCCTTTCTCGCTGGTTTATAACCACACGTTTTAAGGAATTCCTTAAGTTGCGTTTTCCAGCTTGCTTTGAGTGGACCAAAAACAGAAACGTCCAAGGGCTGCAGAAGATGTGTGCAGTGAGAGGGAAAAGTCAGGAAGACAATACCATTGTCTTGTTGATATTTGAGAGCATCTGGAGAAACGTGGCTTGAGTGAGAATCTAGTAGCAACAAAACAGGTCGAATTGGAGGAATATGTTCAACAAAGTGCTTTAAAAAATCTAAAAATAGTTCTGAATTTATCCATCCATTTTTTGACACTGCCACTTTACTTAAAATAGGTGCACCCTCCTTAAGGTTTTCTGTCAATCTTATTCCTTTAAAAACAAATAAGGGGGGGATGCAATGTCCTGATGCATTCACAGCTAATAAAACTGTGGTCGTTTCCCCCTTCTCCGCAGTTGATTGATTCTGAACACGCTTGGACCCTTTCGGTGAAACCACTTTGCTTGGTTTTGTTACAAAAGTAAACCCTGACTCATCTAAGTTCCAAATTCTGTTTGGTTTATCCGCAAGTCCTGTTTTACTAAAAACACTTTCCAATGAATCATAAAATGTGTCCAAATTAGTTCTTGTAGTGGCAGCTGCTCGATTGTAGGACAAATTTTCAGGTTGACGCAAGCTCAAACCATATCTCTTTTTAAATAAAATCCACCAGTCCCAGCCAGCTTTATCTGTGTCGTTTCCAAAAGGATTGCCTTGGGGACGCCGAGATGCTATTTTATAAGCATATTGCCTCACTTCACTTGCAGACAGTCCAAAACCTAACTCTTGCATTTGAATGACATAGCTTGCAAGTTCGGACTCTTCTTCTTTTGTTAGAAAAAACGGCCTACCCATCTTCACAACTGGCATGTTTGCAGCGTCAGGCGTTACTTTTAAGCGATCCTTGAGAGTATTGTAGGGTATTTTGAACTCTTTGCTACATTTATAAAGAGACCAACCCTCTTTTAAAACTTTATTTAAAGCTTCTCTCATATCACTATCATTATAACCTTTTCCGTACTGTCCTCTTGGTTTTGACATCTGTAACATTAAAATATTTCTTGTAATGTTGACCATAATACCGTTTATAGGCTTATTGGCTAGAAAATCTATATTTTCTATTTTTGGTTTTTGTTTAGTAAGCAATGAATCTACTCCTACAAACAAGATTTAAAACTTTACTTTTAATAAATACATTTATAAAAAATTACAAGACGTTGAAAGCACTTGCAACTCTGTTGGTTGCGAAAAAAAACGCAAGAAAAGCCTAACCGGCAACAAGGATTGACAGACTGAATTCTTTAGAAAACAATGCAAACTATATCTTAAAATAACCAGTGTGCTGTAAGTAACAGAATGATATAAACAGTGGTACTTACATTCAACAAAATAATGTTTGAATTGTTCAAAAACCACAACACTGTTTAGCAAACGAACAAAACACACAATTTCAAAACATTCAACTAATTAGTTTCAATAACAGCCGCTAGAATGCACCAAAATTAGCGCGAAAAATTGGAGTTGTTCTGACAGGTGCTGGGATCTAGTAGATTTTTTTTCTGAGCTCAAACTCTTCAGCTATCTTCGCAATAAAATAAATACAAAATATTGCGAAATTAGCCGTACTGCGAAATTACCCGAGTTTGCCCTAATTAATATTAATAGATATATTCATGGACATGTTTCCTAATCTAATAAAATAGGAGTTGATGGATCTAATAAAAGTATTAAGCCTTAAGCTTAGTACGAACATGGAAACATTTTATGAAAACATTGTTTTTAGTTATACACAATTAATTTTGCTCCTGTTTCTGAAATATGTGTTAGTTTTTGGTTGTTTTTTTTGTAAATAGTTTGGTTTATGTTTTCAAACTGTTTGAAACGTATTTGCGTTTCCCAAAAAGAAAACCAAATATATCGTCATCTATTTTAAATGGGTTACAAGAAACAAAGTTGACGTGTTTGGAGGTGTTTGAAGACATATCGACAACAAATAACGTGGGTTAGCCTGATCCTTCTGCCCGCACAGAGCACATAAATTCCTTATGTTCCTGTTTTGTTCTAGTTTTACATGTCTTGGACAGCTGAACAAACTGTTAGTCTGATATTATTATACTACTACAAAACCACATGGCTGACTCACTCACTGACACTAACGTTTATCCACTTCCAGATGAGCTAGAAAATTTAAATTTGTCAAACTTATAGCTTTTAGCCTGTAACCGATGAGAAAATTCCAAAAAGTTAAGAAAATGAATTCTTTACCCCTCCAAAAAATTCAAAATGGTGGAGCAACTTTAAAATCGATGCGGATATTTCTTTATAGGTATCTTGTGGTTAAACGTGAATACCTATAAATAACTGTTCTGGAATTACACTAGTTTACATCCACTTGCAAAGAAAACTCACAGAGGATTTGGGGGCGTAGCCCTTCAACAAGCAAAGCGAGTAAGTACTCTATAACCATACAATGTTTTGGTATGTGACTTACAATGACTTAAAAAATTGCTTCCAAATACGAAATGTTTTAAAGGAAAAAGATGAAAAGTTTTCAGTTGGTGCTAATTAAATTGAAAAAATTTAAAGGTCCTTAGTATGAACCAATATGACTAACAAACCAGCTTAATTCTAGAAAAGACAAAACTCCCGGCCAATGAGCTGTAGATTTGCCATGTTTAAAGAGGTAAGTCCCCTATTTCACCAATTACAAGTTTTTTAGACTTGTAGTTAATAGAACCCGCTACCAAAAATTCATTGGTAAGACTAAGCTAAGCTGAGGGATACCTATTTACATACTCCCAAGATGACATGTTTAGAAGTATGTTTGCAATGAAATATATTTCTTAGAAATCCATGGGGCTATACGAGATTCCTAGGGACAAAAATGTAGGAATGTTAATAAAAAAGATTTGCATTTTACTAACACAAATACCAAAGTTTTTCTTCATCTTTTTTAAAACCTTATATGAACTAATTATTTTATGAAAGTAAATTTTATAGAATTAATACATATTAATAGTTATGACGATGATGATGATAATAATAATAATAATAATTTAATTAGTGGCTGAGTTGTCTGGGGTGTTAGACTCTAATTAAACTCGTTTGCTCTCCACGGGAGGATTGCATTTCAAATACAAGACGCGTTCACTGGAGAGTGGGGTGATTTAAGTGGAATTTTCCCTACAGTTTTTCCGATATAACTCAACACTAATATAGGTGCATTACTTATAATATATTGTCCTCATCCAAACCAATTAGTAACCATTGGGTTAAACGTACAGTAAATAAATAATGATGTGATCACATTTAGCTTCTATAGTTTTAACTATCATTAGAACCCGCGTCAGTGGCTGATTGCCTAGAGTGTAATTCTGGTGTTAGACTGATCTGTTGCTGATAACGGGGTAGATTGGGGCTCAAATCCCAGTATGGTCTATTGAGGGGGGTTTCTAAATGGTTTCCTACTATCTTTCCTCTCAAAAGGGGATAGATTACCCCTAAAATGCTTCCTTCCTCATCCTTACCCCGTTATAATAATTATCATATATGAACAAGTGATTACAAAAAAACAGAAATATGATTAATTACTAACTCCTTGGCCTCACGACTATTTATATTTGTGCAGAGCGTCCTAACTACCCTTACAGACTGCCTTAATATCTAAACACTTGAATAGGAATAATGAAAGTAGAATTTAGAAGAAATGTACCAACACTCGCGTGAAGTAAACGTGAGGCACCATTCAGGTAGAGCCACCCTCAATATGCTCGACAAGTCCTAGACCCCCAAATCCCCGTAATATGAAGTTTAACCTATTGAGATAGTAACGGCTTGAGCCGTGTGACCACCAGTACGCCACTCCCATACTATTACTTGGTATCAAAAAATTATCAATACGTTGGTAAAGAAATCACAATAAAAAATGCACCAATAACCAAAGAACTCACCAGATGAAATAAAATTCATTCACAATATTAGTGGTAATAACTGAGATAAGAAGTAAAAAAAACCGCTTAAAAATGTATTAAAGACAAATAGTTTATTGTGAAAGGTTTGGCTGTAAATAGTGACTACAACTCAACATGGTCTTGTAGATCTATGACTCGCATTGCTCGTTGGGGGCTTCGCCCCCAAACACCCGATGAGTCTTCTTTGCAAGTGGATGTAAAATAATGTAATTCCAGAGCCGGTTTTTGATAGGTATTACCGTTTAGCCACAAGAGCATTTCAAAGAAAGGTCCACATCGACTTTAAAGTTTCTCCACCATTTTGAAGTTTTTTTTATTAAAAATTAAAATGTTTAACCTTTTTAGAATTTTCCCGTAGGTTACAGGCTATAAACTATAATTTTGCCAAATTTCAAGTTTCTAGCTCATCTGAAAGTGGGTAAACATTAATGTCAGTGAATGAGTCAGCCATATGGATTTATAGTAGTATAATAATAAAATTTGGCTACTGGATACACAAGAGTATATCTGGTAACTTTTATTAGATGTCACTTAGCTACACTCTTACTGTATAATGTGTAAGAGGGAGAAGGGGGAGAGGGGATTTCCATAAACCTTAAACGTTTGCTTTAACCTCTACTGGGCACGCTAATTCCTTGGGCGTTGTCCCTTTAACAATTGTCAACACGCGAATGAAATTTACAAATCAATGCACTAGATGGTCTTTTAAAATACATTAAAAATATTTTGTATACTGGTATATAATTTCCTCCACTCCCCATAATGATGAGTTACGTGCCCTATATTCATCTCATTACATTTTTTAGGATGATCAAATATCACAGCGCGACTGGGAGAATCTAGAACCGTGCTCAGGGTATTGACTGGTAAATCCAATAAAAAGAGACCATTGGGAATATCTAGACCAGATGGGAGGATAACATTAGAATGGACCTGAAAATAAAAAGGGATTAATGAGGTGGACTGGATATAACTATCTCAAGATAGGGATAGGTGTCATACTTTTGTAAGTATGGCAATGGACTTTTGAGTACCTAATACCTTAGAGTAAGTAATTGTCTAGTCTAGCAATGAATGTGTTATAAATTATAAATTAATAAAATAATACACAAAAATCCAGAAATTCTAAGACCCTTGAGGGGACGGGAAGCAGGGGGTCATTTTAACGGTGTCAACTCAGCCTCATGAGCGACTTGAAATAAATGTAGCAGCTCTGATCTAGAAAACGGAGATTGTAGGCGGCCGCCTCGGTCAGGGGGAAATTGTCAATCTCTGTTGGGTCACACGCCCTAAAATACAATTGTCTGTGTTGTTTTCTGGAACAAGTTCCTTATTCTGTCCAAGTGTATACTCACTCTCGTCCATCACCAACAACCAGCATTTGTCTTGTGATTAAAGAAGAGGGAAATGATAACAACGAAATGTATTATCTTAAGTTAAAGAAGAAATATCGCTGTTAATTCTTCAATAACTTAAACTATTCTAATATGCGCTTATCAAATTATTACTATATTTGTTAGAAGAAGGCTAAATCTAGAGACCCATTTCATCCAGCTTGGTCGTATAGCTCCGACAATATACAAGCTTGGTCTTACAGCTCCGACAATATAATAGCTTGGTCTTAAGCTCCAACAATATACTAGCTTGGTCTTATAGCTCCGACAATATACTAGCTTGGTCTTACAGCTCCGACAATATAATAGCTTGGTCTTAAGCTCCAACAATATACTAGCTTGGTCTTACAGCTCCGACAATATAATAGCTTGGTCGTATAGCTCCGACAATATACAAGCTTGGTCTTACAGCTCCGACAATATATTAGCTTGGTCTTACAGCTCCGACAATATAATAGCTTTGTCTTATAGCTCCAACAATATATTAGCTTGGTCTTAAGCTCCCACAATATACTTTAAATTACCTTTAAAAAGAGTTTATATCACATTTTAAAACATCTGGATTGTTAAACTCAAATTGTAGGGCTGTTAAGGAAAAATAGCCCTGTTTGAATCCTTAAACTTTATTTTGGATTGAGCCGTATTTTTAAATAGCGAATCGTAAAATTAAACATAGCTTTTGAGAAAAACGTATGCATGGCAATTTATCGCTTACCGAGGTGGACCTCTTAACTGCTGGAGGGCTCATTGTGCTGACCACATAACACCCTATATTCTCGGAAGTTGACACTATCTTCTCCAACATATAATCTTCACAGGCAGATGCCGTGAATTTTTTTTAGGAGAGAAGTTATTAAAGCTTTATTTTGTGTGCAAACTATATATTTATTCCCTCCCGAGCTATACATATATTTACACTAATGGATTAGGGAATAGTAAGCTATAATTTAAGTATAATGTATCCGCATTTGCAAGGATGGAGAGGCAAAAACCCTTTAGGAAAAAATCACAAATCATACACCTAAACGATATTTGAAGCTTAACCTTCTCTACCACGTCAAACCAGACCAGGAAATATTGACGCCTTAGTCCACGTGCCCACCTATGCAGGCTAGTCGATTATTTAATTGCCAGTGATACTATAATCAAAAGTAAAAAAAAAATCCACGTTTCAGTAGCCGTCCTGGTTTCACGCATGCATTAATTACACTAATGGAATAGGAACGAGGAAGGTATAGTTTGAGGTAAAAAATCTCCAAATTTGCATGGCTGGAGATTTTGACACTTTATAGGGGATAAAAAACCAGTACATCTGGCTGCGATTCGAACCCGGTTCTCTCCATCTCTATCAATATAATCAAACATGAGGGTGGGCGTTAGATCATGTGACCATCGATGTTATTTGGACGTGATTAATGCTAAATATAGTTATAGTAAACATTTAATATTTCAGATCTTTCAGAACCTTTCAGATTTTTCGTCAAGACTACGGTACTTATTCAAAATATATTCTAATTTTGAAACACCTGGGTAGTCAAATTGTCTAAGGCATCACTCTTAAAATAAACTCGATTTCCGATTATGGGGTTTTGAAGTTTAAATTACAGTCGGGTGCACGAGGGATGTTTTTTCTTAAAAAGTTTCTCACCCCTACCCCGACGTAAATTTAGGTACACTTCCTATACATTCGACCTTCCTCATCCCCTACACATCAAAATAATTATTGATTTGCGTCTTGCCAAAATGGGTAATATGATGCGATGACAAAAATATATTGTTAAATTTTGCGCACGCCTGAAATTATGTTTGTAAACTCATACCATCCTATTGATTTAAATTCAAGAAAGCCAACGCTTAACTCTAGTTTGACCAGCTTCGGTGACCACATGGTCTAAGGAATCACCCTCACAATAGAATATACTACCGATGACGGGGGTATTGGTTTTAGATCCCGGTCGGGGGTTCTAAGAGGTATTCTTCCCTAAATGGTTTTCCATTTATTTCCACGCAAATGGGGGTAAACTTTATCAAAATTTAATTTCCTAATCCCTATTGCATTAGAGTAACTAGTATATACGCGCATAGCCCAAACGGTCAGTAAGACGTTGTGCTAAAAAAATAAAAACTCTACTACACAGTATTATACTGTAATGTACATTTAAAGAAGGTTTTCTGTCCAAAATAGTAACGCAAGTTTTTTAGCAAGAAATACAGACTAAGCATTGTCAATGTCTTATAATTTAGTTTTTATTTAATATAATTAAATTGGTTTGGCTTGCCTCTCTATCAATTATTTCATTTAATCTAACTTAGTAACGTTCACGCAAACGCTATTAACTTTTCACTTTAGTGGAGTTTCCTCTGATTTTTTTGTTTGTTATAAAGTTCACGTCTTTAACATTAGTTACCTAACAAAAATAAACTTTCCGGTGAAAGTTTGGTTACGTTTTAGTTAATTAGCTTTGTCTGCAAGGCCATGAGGATAGTTAAATTTTTCCCCTTATGTTTAAAAATCAAATAACTTTTCTTTTCTCTTTTTACTATCGTGTTTGAACTATATATATATATATATATAGCTCTAATAATATCCAGTCTCAAATTTCTTTATGAATATCTATTTAATGAGATTAATTATAATTAGTGAATCATTTTAAAACAATATGAGCAAATTAATCCAATTTTCTTTTAATTTTTTATTCAAGACATTTTTATAAATTTTCAAAACTCAACTCTCAAATGAAATTGGACAACAAACCACTAATATCTTAAATTAAAACTAACCAATTAATCCCGGGCCTGAGTTCGTACTCATTAACAAAACATCAACTCCTTCGGTGGTCAAACGGTTAAGGCGTCACTCTCACAATAAACTGAACAGAAGGTGAGAGGGAAATCGTGGCTTGAATCAAGATCTAGCGTCATGAGGGTATTTAAAATAAATTCTTCCCAATGTCTTTCCACGTAAATACAAATACATTCCTTCTAAATTATACCTTCCTCAATCCTCACCATTAATTTATCCATGTGGATAGATCAAATTGGTATTAAAATTTGGTCCACAAAAAAAAACTACTTGCAAAAGTGTCCAAAAGGTTTTATTTTAGTCAATGCACTTTGCCGTACTTGATGAGATGGTCCGGGTTTGAATCCTCACCTAATGCACTTAAGTGATTTTACCCAAGTGATTTTATCTGTGGTTATCCCTTCCTAGCTTCAAGAAAATTGTAGGTGGAACTTATTTAGGAATTAACACTCATCATAACCTATTTTTATAAGTTACCAGCTATCCTCAGTTAAATAAATATAAATCATACTTCAAAATATTAAATAGTTTCTCATGTGTATATTTTAAAAATAAGTAATTAGTAGACTACCTTCAAATGGGTTTTTACCTTTAATATAAGTATAAGATATTATTTACAATTTAAAATAATTCCAATAAAACAGTTGAAGAAAATGTTTAAGAGACATTTTCTAAAAACTAGAAAATTAGCAAAAAAATCAGTCAACAGTAAATCAGTTTTAATCAAAAAAAACAATATACAGTGTTTTTTCTTTTTAAAACTCCCCAGAAATCCAATTTGAACAATGTAACTAAAGCTATTTTTCCGAAATTGTAAAATATTCAAATATTAATCATCAGTAAGGTATCCTTAGTTTTAGAACTTGAATCAAAATTATGTTTTTGTTCTGAGGTATAATTATATAACATTTAAATATAAAATTTGAACGAAATCCATCAAACCCGGGTAGAGACAGATATACAGTTTGGAGGCACAACAAGTTAAGATCCAACATAATCTTAAAGACCAAAAAATTCCCGAATATATTGCTTTTATTCTATGATAAAATAAATTGGTGAGTTCTACTTGCATAAACTCCTATAGTGAATAATGTGTGATTTAATTTTGAATTAATTTACTAAGTGAAGTGAGGTTCTGTTTTGACTTAAGCATTTGGCATGCTGTCTGCATCTATATATTTTCTCATATTTGTTAATGCAATGACAGATTTTAACGAGATTTTGCAAAGATATTATTTTTATTTTTGGCCAAAATCATCTGCATATAGTTTTTAAACCTGGATATTCGTTTTAATACAACTGCTAAGCATATAACTGGAATGGGTAATAAGATGCGGAACTAATATATATATATATATATATATATATATATATATATATATATATATATATATATATNTATATATATATATATATATATATATATATATTTACATATACATATAATATCATTTAATACCTCATATCAAGGAATTTGAATTTAACATTTTAATCAATCGATCTAGTACCAAGGACGTACATTTTTTAAATGTTGGTTTATATTGCGATACTAACGTCTTGAACCACGTGAGCTGCAATCATTATTTATAAATATATGGTGGGTGGAAACAATTAGACGATCTATTCTGAGGACAGTGATGGACAACGTGCTGAGCTTGGTCTGACGTTCGGTGGAGCTTACCTGAGTGATATTATCTTCAAAAAGTAAAAAAGTGTAGAATAATTTTTTTTACATACCCAGTTAATATTTACTTTTTAACTAAATTGTTAATTTTTAAGTTACTAATCGTCAAATTTTTTTGGGCCCCACCCTGTATAATGTACTATTGAATATAGTATTATTGTTTTTTCTGTACAACCTGATCACCAAGAAAAACATTTACATTTTTACACCCATTACTGTATCCAGCCTATGGCCTGGGCCAATTTTTTTTATTCAAGCCACATATTTCACACTACCTGCTAGGCCTGCCATAGCTTCTTATGCCTTATAATCTAACTTAAGACTAGAGCAGACTAAGCATCCAGTCCCAAGACATTATTCATCACTGTGAAAGGATAAAGCCACATTTCACCAATGATACATCCTTCGGCTATGACGGGGATTGAACCCTGACCCTTTAGCTCAGTAGACAAACACGTTACTGACTTGAGCTAAGGTGTCGGATACAATGAAAATCTATCTACTTCAAATCAAAGGATAATTAATAGGATGTATTTCAACTTGAAATCCTAAGATAAATCTTACGACTGTAGTAATGATAAGAATATACAACGTGTATCTATAACATTGCATCAAACATTGGCAGGCTATTCCTTGGGTGAAAATAGAATAATTCACACCAGCAACCTAGGATTCATCTTAAATATTAAGGGTAGTATTCACCCCTAAAGATAGAGCTAAAAACGATTATTGTGTGAAATATTATGAGAACTGCTTAGGGTATTATAAAGAATCTTTGTATACTACTTATTGAAACCTTGAAAATTAATAAACTAAATGTGCTGTTACCGTTACCCGCCCCCATCATGTAGAAAAGGGGAGGGGGGTTTGTAACACTTTTTTCTGCAATAAAATATGAAAGAGTAAGTATTACTAATTTTGACTTAAGATTTCAAAACAAGGATTAGAATTTAACAAAAAAAGGTATCTTGGAGAAACTGTTTAGCTTTCTCCGTTTTCGAGATAATCACATAAGTTTGAGATCAGTGATAAGTGTAAATGCCTGCCAGGTAGGCAACCAGAATCGCAATGTTACTTCGCACTGCAGTTGTTTAAACATTTTTACCGGCACATGTGACTATGTCTCACGTACATTAGGTAATCAAGGCTGGTTTGTGTGTTATGATGGAGAAACTCAGATACTTTTCCTTCTTCATAAGTTTCGATATGTCTCTATTTATCACATTAGTAAGTTATGCTTACACAGTTCACACTTGGGTGGGATTTTAATCATTACACTCACTCGAATATTGAAAGCTAAATTAAGAAATATTAATTGTAGTTCTTGTAGGTTTTAGTTCCTGGCTTCAAAATCAGATTCATAGCAAGTGTTCAAAATGGCGGCCCCTAACGTCGTTGCAATAATTGAGGTGGCGTATCAATGACTTGCGTAATCTTTCGAAAACACATGTTGTTTCTAGAACCTTATCACATGCAGCACCTATCCTGGCTAACAGGTCTTCCTCGGATTCAATGGTTGTCTCGTACACCAAAGCTTTGAAAAAACCCCACAGAAAATGTCCAACGTATTAAGGTAAGGAGGGCGTAATGGCCACGCAACAACCATACAGGCTACCTACCTGGCAAGAATTAATATTTGTCTTTGAAATCAAACATGCATGATTATCTCAGAAACGGGTAAAGCTAGACAGTTTCTCCAAGACACCTTATTTGTTAGTTTTTACTCCATGTTTTGTAATCTTAAGTCAAAATTAGTAATACCTACTCTGACATATTTTATTTCAGAAAAATTTGTTACAACCCCACCTTTTTTACATGATGGGGGTGGGTAACGGTAACAGCACATTTAGTTTATTAATGATCAAGGTTTCAATAAGTAGTATACAAAGATTCGTTGTAATACCCTAAGCAGTTCACATAATATTTCACACAACAGTCTTTTTTAGCTCTATTTTTAGGGGTGAATACCGCCCTTAATATTTAAGATGAACCCTAGGTTGCTTATGTGAATAATTCTATTTTCCCCCTAGGAATATCCTGCCAAAGTTTGATGCAATGTTTTAGATACACGTTGTATAATAGTTCTTAGCATTATGAACCTACTAGTTGCTATTGCTTATTCAATATATCTTAATATTATATTTGGCTTTGTTCCCAATTATCAGTTACCACATTCTACGTGTGGCTGTACTGTACATGTATATAACTTGGGATGATCCCCCTGAAGTGACCTAGAACAGATTGTTTCAGTTCTAAACTTGGCATTACCAAGTTAGTCAGATTATTGGTGATGTCAGATACCAAATAAGCCACAGCACCCGACGACCTCACACTGTTAAAGCGAGTTAACTCTGCTAATGCGGGATTAATTAGAGGGCAAATTGCATTTTTGTACACTCAACTAACCACGTGATGTGTGACGCACAGATTGGGAATCATGAATCGGTAAACCATTCACTTGGCATTAATTTATGTGCCTCAATTAGCAGTTCAGTTCTAGAGTTATTCCATCACATTTAACAACATTTCTAAAAAATATTTAGTGTAAACATTTGAATTACAAATTCAATAGTATCTTGTTTACTGATAAATTAACATCAATTATAGGAGTCTTTACATAAATGACACTACATGACATTTTATGACGTTAGTTATATATTTCTTCATGTATTTATAGACCTGCCACTTTTTACGAATGGCGTTAATTTTATCAACTGTAAGTAAAGTAATAATTTTCGTCCCTATTGCTCACTCTATATTTATTTTTCATATATTTTAAAAGTTTCTTTTTATGGTGATTCGGCTATATACAGGGTGTTTTTATAAGTTTACAGCTGTTTATCCTGTAAGATATGTAATATACGAGTAATATTTTTGAACAAAAGTTGTATGGTTTTGAGGGTGAAAGAGGACAGTACTATTCATTTTTGATTTGGTATAATTTTTCAAGGTTAGTTAAAGGTTATTAAAAAAAAATTAAACCTGTAATAATTTTAGCGGCATCCGGGTCCACGCAAACAAAATTTTGTATGAAACAATTTTTATTTAATACCTATTTTCAAAGATATCTGACAAGATACATTATAACATTATTTTATTTTCAATTAAACAGTATTAATTTACGATATTATTGTTTTATTATCACATAACATGATCAAACACACAAAAACAATAATTTATAAAAATTATCTTCATTATTTTCAATGCAATACTAAAGTATATCTACGCATTAGCGTCTGACATTTTGAAAAAAATCTAGGAATATTTCTTCAAGCTGTAGTAATCCTTTGACGATTGTGTTAAACATAGTTTTATAAACAATAGACTGTGAACACATTATGGATGTGATCCCCCAATGGGCTTCTGGACGCGAAAGGTTGGCGGAAGGCCTTGACTTGGTCATTCACCTCTGAGCCACATTCCCTTCTGATATGGTTGTGTGGTTTTTGCAATCCAGCTGCAATTTCTATTTATTCAAAATTCATCTTTTTGGGATCATATCTGGGAGGGGTATTGGTTTATGAGTTCAAATAGCTTTGGTCACCTTCAGAGGATAAATGATGGTTATAAATTAAATCCTTAGCTCTGTGTTCTTGTCGTGATTAAGATCTCAGATCTAAGGAGGATGGGATAGTTTAAGTGTAGAGAAGTAAAATCGTTATATGTAAACTAAGAATTTAGAAGGTTGTTATCTCCTAGCATCAGTATTGATTAGACTAAGCTCTTAGCAGTGGTAAAGTTCCCTTTTACCCCTATATTATGTCTAATGTGCCCTCAACTCAATCGTAATCTAGTATTTGGGAAATAACCACAAAAAGATTAAACCAAGATACAAATGTGAGAAATCAAAACTATCAGGTGGACAGAAGACACGCCGTTGAGGCTCATTACTTGAAATGTAAAGTAATCATACCAAATATTGAGAACAAATATAAGTGTTAAAATAGCGTTAATAGCTTTTCAACAAAAATAGGGGTATCAATTCAAGATATATAAGTGAATCCAGCCATAGGAAATAAGAAAATAAAATATAGATTTGTCTCTATGGAGATAAAGGTAGGTGGAAGCCCATCTTGCTAGTCAAATGACGAGTTGAAACAACTAGATATCTAGTCGAAGAAATTTAGAGGGTCTAAAAACTTAAATACCCATCCTAGGAACTGTATATTACATATACTATGTCCGGATACATCTAGATTCTGATCGTATTGATGTAAATGGATTATTATGGCTCATCTTGAAGAAATAAAAAATAAAATTTAATATTAATAATTGATAATGAGATATCATTAAGTCTGGCACAGAAAAATGTGGAAGATGAAGAAGATATTAAATACAATGGTACCCACTCCTCAAAAAATATTTAATATAGATGTAGTTCCTATTAAAGAGAATGAAATAAGAGAATCTGAAGTTCCTGGATCGGTGTAAAATTATACAGGCTCTAGTCTGGTATAAAAACTCGGAGTTCTAGAAGGTATTATTGAGCCTGAACCCATGTATATAGCAATAACTGACCTTGAAATAGAGAGTGGTTTAACCGAGAAGAATGAAATAGAGGAGCGGAAGTTTATTGTAGAATAGAGTATGGAGCACATCTTGAATGATAGGTGACTTATAGACCTTTCTATTAAAGTTTCATGCAGTGCCTCATCCAACAGAACCAGGATATGATTATGAGGTTAGGATGGATATAATGATAACTAAATTTACTGAATTTCTAAAAGGTGCCCTAAATCTCGCACGACCAACTAAAGGGACTAGAATAACACCAGTAAGTGTGGGAGATCCATCAGTACATTGAAAAAAGGCGATTAAATATGGAGCAATGGAGAAATCTTTTAATAAATGCCCTTAAAAGTTAACAGCGTTAGTGGTTGAAGATAGAATGGAATAAATTGTGGATCCATAAAGGCCTAGTGATAAAGATAATACCCTCTTTAATGGTCGAATGGTCTAAGGTATCACTATCGTGATGATGATGGGGAGATAGAGGCTTGAATCCCGATCGGGTCCCATATATCAATCATAAAACAATATATGTATTCATAATGTAGTTCAACTCCGATATAATAGCAGTTATTCATGTATTCCTCTTAAACCTTTTTAAATAATGATGTAATTTATCAAAAGTTACGGTTTACTAATTCCATTTAAAATTAATAAAATATTATAGTACAATTAATTGAGAATTAAAGATATACATCTCTTAAATAATGTTTAAATATTAATCCTTTATTGGTTCGAATTGTGATACAAAACTTAAAAGTAGTCTGACTATCACACAATGTCAAAATAGAGATATAATCTTACCAAGTTTTAAAAGCTGATATTTGAAGATTAGGATTTACTTATCTATACACAAATATTTGAGCCTTGCCTGTCTGTGCTGAAAAAAATAAAATAATAGTGACACAACATAAATACTTAGTTGTTAAAGGGTTATACTGAGATCTAATCAAAACTATTTTAGCATTATTTTACCGCATCTACCCCGTTTATATTTTTCTGCCCCACATAACCTTCTCACCCATTTCATCCAATTTTCACTTTTGCACTTTTTACAACTATTAAATATTTTATTTCTCTTTGCACCAAAATAATATTCTTTTCGCCCCCTTTTTTTTACCTTAGTGCTCTTTTTTACCCTTTTAACCTTATTTACCACTTATACCATTTTTAATTCTTTTTACACTGTTTACCCTCTTTTTGGCCCTTCCGCAACTTTTTTTAAAATAGTTTACTATTTTTATTTATTTTAGCCCGTTTAACCTTTATACTATTTTATTTTGATTTATTTAATTCATGCTCGTTTTAGTATTATTACCCTTTTTAATTTTTTGTTTTATTCTCCTGTATCTGATTGTTTTTCATTTTGACCCTTTTTAGAAGTTTTTGGATTTTTGTTCCCTTTTTAATCCTACTGCCCATTTAAATTAGATTTACTTTTTACTCTTTTTACAATTTTTTTTCCTTTATTGAACTTTTTACACAGTTTTACATTAATTGCTCACCTAAGTCTCGGATAAATATTTTAGTGTAGAAAGGTGTAAAAAAAGTATTAAAATGTCATCAAGGGTGATGAGAGTAAAAAGTAGATATCTAGTAAAAAAATCTATAAAAAGGATAAAGGCGTAATCATAAAGGTTAAAATTGATAAAGAATGATTTTAAAATGTTAAAAAGGGTAAATAAAATTAAAATTTTAAAATTCCGCCTCCCAGGTTCATATATTAGTACACAAGGTATTTCATAACCCACATTCCACAAATGATTGAAATGTATAACTAAATAATTTTTTATTTATTAATTAAAAAATATCTTAACTTCAAAATTACATCTTTGAGGTGCACATGTTCGTACACAGTGGCTAATAATTTATAAAGTTCAGACCTCTGCATGAATTATTATTATTAGCACCACGTCTTACTATCCGTTAGGGCTATACGCACTACATAAGTTAAATATGGCGCAACTCTTGTAAGAAACAAACAAACTCTTCATTTAATGAATATGGTTTTTGCAGTCCCATTTTGAAATTTGAAGTTTTCAGGCTGTTTTTGTTAATTTGGGGTAGTCCCTTAAGCTTAATGCAAAGTTTAACAATTTAAAGTGTTTTTTTTCTGTTAGTTTTGAATCCCCTTTCTCATTTCACACCCTCCAGCTTTTCTATATCAAATTTTAAGACCTGTTTGATTATTTGGAGAGTTACCTCTTTCTACCTTCGATATTTAAATTATATGAATTCCTTGGTAATCTTTTACTATAGTTAAACCCTCGCCCCCCACCCCCAAATTTTTTTTATTGGTTCTGCTTGTATATTTATTTTACATATTATCTTCCTTAGCCTCACTCTATTATCGTAGATAAAATTCGTATATCCGGCGAGGTTAAAACGCGAGAAATAAACAAATAAATCACTGATGCGTTATGTTACGGTTTGTATTTCAGGAGAGACTTCTGTTATCTGTTCTACCAGAACACGTGGCTGTCAAGATGAGACAGGACCTAGGCTCAGCGAAGGACAGTCAGTTTAAGAAGATTTACATGAGCAGGCACGAAAATGTCAGGTAATTATAAACGGCTTGAAAACTGGAGCTATATATGTATGCAGAGATAGAGAAATATATAGAGAAATAAAGGAAGAATAAATTTTAAATAATCATCTTGTTGACATAATCTACTTTAAATAATTAACAACCTACATTAGAATCACAGTCATAAGTTTTGAACTATAATTAATTATATTTATACATTTTATGAATTTGTATAAAGGTGTCAATTTCTCGTCTATATGACTTATTTGTCAAAATGGCGCTAACGATTATATATATAAATATATATATATATATATCAGTTGAATGGTTTATATTACAAATATTATTTTATATTTGTTTTCCAAAGAAAAATTCCTTTGAAGTTGGTTAAATTGTTTTAGAAAATTGGGAATTTATCGATAAAAAATGTACAAGATTGTCTTAGATTTTTTTTAAATATCTTATATATGAGCGACCATTATTCTTCGTAAATCAACAGTCGAGTACATTTTACTGTGCTGATGTAACGCTTTTCCAGGTGAGAAGTCCAATACATGAACTAACTCGTTTATAAGTATCAGAAAGGTGTCACAAGCCTACTTCTTATCATTTCCTTGTGAATATTGGAAAATAATTCAGAAGAACTAATGAATTAATTATTAATTCAACTAACCATGTAATGCGTCAATTCTGATTCAGAATTCAAAAAAATAAAATCTGTCATCTCTCGCAGTGTACTCTAGTCGTGATAACATACCGGTCACATCGATTTCATGGGAAGGGGGGTAGGGCGGTTGTTTGCGTCATTTAGAACCCGGTAGATCTATTGGTCATTCCAAGAATAAGTTTATTGAAAAAGATATTCAAATTAAATTCACGTGCTGTTTACATAACTAGTTATTGATTCTAGTTTCAAAACAACGGGTATTGCGTGAATGTGATTGCAAAACTTTCTGAATGGGAATTATTATGTAACAAGAAGCTTGTTGTGGAGTATAAAGGAATCTTGGACGTGGAGCATGGGAATTTATTTTCAAGGAAGTTAAAAGAAACTTAATAGAAAGTAATAACTCTACTGTAGGATTCTGTTGAAAGTTAAATAAATCTAAGTAAGTATTGTTTTTGTTTCAGTATTCTATACGCTGATATCGTGGGTTTTACTGCTATTTCATCTACCTACTCAGCTTCTGAACTGGTTAAAATACTCAACGAGCTTTTCGCAAGGTTCGACCGATTGTCAGAGGTATGTGGTTGCATACAGCTTTCCATTAAACTTTTAAAATATTTACTAAACTTTTGGTTACGTTGTTTTGAAATAAATAAACATAGATACAACAGAAACAAATACAGTAAGAATGAATATAATAATTATAGAGGAATTTGTTTTTTGAGTATTCCAGGCAGAATTCTGGGAGAGTGTTAATTTAGAAAGTTCGTGAAAAAACTGTGGACAAGATTTGGGGTGTGCATTATAGTTTCATGCTAGATAGAGGTTGTATGGCCAGATAATCGTATTGTCGTACTATTTATTGATAAATGTATTGTTGTTGTATTGCAGCGATACCATCAGCTGCGTATTAAGATTCTGGGTGACTGCTACTACTGTATCAGTGGTGCTCCAAGAGAAAGGCCAGACCATGCAGTGCTCAGTGTTCACATGGGCTTATCTATGGTCAAAGCTATCAAGTAAGTGACAACTATTATTGATGATTTTTTATTTATTTATTAGTGTATGCATCAGAGTTAATTGAATGGATATTCTTGTCTTCTACTGGTAGTGGTGGATGTGTAAACTTCTTTCGAGGCTGGGTCAGCATTTAGATGTTATTATTTCAACCCGATGAGATAATTTGATGATAATGATGAAGCTTATGTAATGCCAGTAGAAGTCTTAAACCTAGATTAAGCCAAACAATGGCAATCATAGAAACTATTCCAATTTGGGGGAAATACTTATGGTACCACCGGGAATCGAGTTCGGGGACTCTATATTAGTATTCAAGAATGGTGACCACAAACTCAAGAGGTTGGCCACTTTTACACTCATTTTTAAAGATAGTACCTATATTTTAGATGGATAAAATGTTTATAATGATCATAAATGAAATTATGTACGTTCTAAAGTGCCTACCAGTGACGTGTCGTGGATTGTTGCTAGGGTAATCAGAGCTGAAATGTGGCCTCTGATATATTTTGTTTAATTGTTTCCCATGTTACCAATCATAAGTATGATATGCTCATAGGAATACGATTCATTTTATTGAATTTTTAATTTATAATGACAGCTTATTGGACATATGTCATTTCATAGCAGTAGTTTTAATTTAATATTTAATTTATTTTGGAGTATATTTTGTAAATACAATTGATTTAAACAAATACATTATATATTTTGGCAAAAAAAAAGTCCTAAAATCTGTTTAAATACGCTTCTACTTCTTACTTTTGAAAACTGTTTTATTATGAACTCAATCATAACTCCCCTGACGAGATAAAATATTATTTCGTGAACTTTGGTTTACCATCTGCAATATATTATTAGTGTATTTACACTATAGGGCTATAGATAAAGAAGATTTAGTTTACATTATATGTACTAGCATTTGCATGGAGACAGAGTGCAAAACCATTTAATAAAATAACTTCCTCGGTACATCTGACCGGGATTTGAACCAGCAGTCCAGTATATTGAAAGAGTAACGCCTTAAACAAGTGCTTCCCAAACTTTTTCCAGTCACTCACACCTTTCGGGGCCATGAATTAACCAAAACAACTTTTCCAGCGTTTCATAAAAATAAAGAAACAAAGCCTTCCATCCAGTAAAATATAAAATTACATTTTAAATTTCAATAAATCTTGAATGGTAGTACAAACAAAGCCATTTAACAGGGGAAGGAGGCTTATAAGTGTCCTTGATATCACATTAAAATTTGAGTTAATTTGCGTGTCAGATTTACTATCTTAAAAAAACACGTTTTGATTAATAAAACTCAGTGATAAATCATGTATTTCCTTAAATCCTTAACGTGCCACTAGGGATACGTGTACCACAGTTTGAGAAACACTGCCTTAAAGCACGTGGCCACCAACACGGGTATAATGTAAAAACAATTTATATTGTATTATACATCGTCGGGGATTGAACTAAGGCCTAGTTACACAAACAATAATCAGTGGCTTGATCAGAGAATCAGATGTAAGTTAATCTCCAATCATTGCCTCAAACCTCATATTCAGTTGCATCATTAACAATTATGACGTGATTGTCGATCAAATATCTGGTCAAGTTACCCAACCAATTCCCTCACATCAAATGTTTGATTCTCCTATCATCTTGTTGATGGAAGACATAACCAAAATGTTTTAATAACTTATTATAAGAAGTGGTTGAGATCCAATATTAGTGACAGAAAATAAATTAACATTTATTTAATCACAGAGAAATAAGATTTTAGATGATATCTACATTGGGTACATTTTATTATGGCTATTAATTAATACCACTATAAAAATATTATTAAAAAAATTCTCAAGGAACGTTCAAAATTGCAATTTATTATAATAAATATACATAGTGTATATGGATATATAACTATCAAGCACCCTAGGCTACTAGATACTTATACATATTAGCCAAACCTATATATAAATAAAGGTAATCTCACAATCATATTCTACAAATAAAGTTCTTTTTAAAGTGTTTTCAGTTTTTTTTACATGATTATTTGATCAAATTTATAGTCATGTGATCGAAGATTTTCCATCCCTAATTAACTTTGTTGCAACTCATTTTTTTTAAATCAATGATCAAACTTATTGGCGATCCTGTGATTTAAGAATCAATATATCTGTGCAACCGGCCCCAAATCTTCTTGGTTAGAAAGTCAGGCGTGGTGATCGCTATCCTAGAACCATGTGTGTAGTTTTCAAATAAAGTTGACATTCAGTTGTGTCTAGAAAAGGTTTTATGTTGTTGAACAAAAATTGTTAAAATAGTAATAACTCTAGTTGACACGTTCATAAAAATTTGTTGACACACGACCGGCCTTGGTACTCTTTTATGAATATAGCTTCCCTAAGCTTACTCTGGGGGGCCATTCATTTATAATGGTTGCCATGGTGACGAGTGTCAGGACAATAACAAATTCCCGCAAGGTTTTAGTGTGTGAAACAGGCAGCCACGTATTATTCAAACAAGGTATTGGTACGTTTAGCTACATAATTCCCTGCTCTATATAACTTTAGGCTCATTCACAACACATATATACTATTATCTAGACAATTCCCTGCGCTATATCACTTAAGGTCCATTCACAACATACATAGAATATTATCTAGATAATTCCCTCATAACTTAACGTTTATATATATACTGTACCTGGCCTTATGTGGAAGATAAAATTTTAAAATACTATCAATAGTACTCAGAATATTAAGCCCATTAATGAAGTGTTCATAACGTTCTCTTAATACTGTTAGTTTATGTACCCATTTTTGGCATATTTACTAAGATAAATTAAAGGCTTGACATATTTCATATATTTTTAAGAGGGAAGAAAAAATGCATGCATTATGTAACGCATCAATCATAAACCAATTATGTTCAATGAATTATCTATAATGTTTAATCCATATGTGCGAGTATGTTGACTAAATGCCAGGCTTTTTTATTTTGCTGGTGGCTGAACATGTAAGTCAAGTTGTGAATTTCAGCCAGGTGTATTGAGGATGGTTCCACCATCTCCTTAAAGGCAAATGTGGATATATTTACTCTAAAATCTACCTTTCTCATCATTATCCCTATTAGCGTAATTAAATTGAGATAGTCTGGGTAGGTAGTAGGACGCCGGAAAAAAAAATCATATAAAATTTAATGAATCAAATAAAACTATATTTTAGCTTGAAAGATTTGAATTTTAACAACTAACATTAAAAATGGATTTATATCCTTTTAATGCTCACAAACAAATAATAGCGTCCCTTGATATGTCATACATTCTTCGTATGACACTTTTAATCTGTAGTTTACATCAAGGCCCTCTTTTCCAACCTGTAATTTTGTTTACTTTGTAAGTCTGCCTCGTTACCTCCATCTACCTCTTTTCATCTTTGTTCTCAAGACCAAGTGGATGGTTCTTTTCTTATCTTACATTAGGTACCTTCATTATTTATTTTCTGTTTTGCCCCTCATCATATCCTTGAGCTATACCTTTTTTTCTCTATCATACACGTGTTTATGGGTTGATTCTCACTCTTTTTTATTTAATACTTCAGAAATTTTGTGTGGCACAGACTCCACAAAAACCTTTAGATTGGCTTCTTCAATATTCCTCTTCACTGACGGTTCGTTACGATAATTTAAGCCTTTTATACTACCAATCTGGAAAGGAATCGAATTACTTAAGACTATTGATATGAAAAATAATATATTTTAAAATCTAAGAAAGTATATGTCTTTGGGTGACCTGGCGGTCTAGGGGTAAGGTGTCAGACTTCTGTGCTGGCGGCCGGGGTTCAATCCTCGGTCCCGGCACAGATTTATCTAATTACCAAACCCTTCCTTCACCTCTGACAAGACATCTTGTGAATGTGGGGAATGCCAGGCCTCCACCGTGGTTCGGATTCCACGTTAAACTCTAGGTCCTCCATTTCATATCACAATCACCCTACCATTACACGTTGGCGTAAGTGCGTATAACCCGAACGGGTAGTAAGACGCAGTGATAATAATAATAATAATAATAAATGTCTTATTTGGGTTTTGTACACATGAATTATTATTATTATTATTATTATTATTATTAGCACCGCGTCTTACTACCCGCTCGGGCTATACGCACTTACGCTAATGTGTAATGGTAGGGTGATTGTGAGAATAAATGGAGGACCTACTGTTTAACGTGGGATCCGAACCTTGGTGGAGGCCTGGCATTCCCCACATTCACAAATTGTAATTAATACACGTCTTGTCAGAGGTGAAGGAAGGGTTTGGTAATCAGATAAATCTGTGCTGGGATCGAGGATTGAACCCCAGGACCTCAGCACAGAGGTCAAACATCTTACCCCTAGACCACCAGGTCACCTGCATACATGAAGAATATACAATTTGATAGTAGATATAGAGAGTGTCTGCAAACTGTTTCATATTATGGTTGTTATATATGTGTTTATAAGTGTAAAAAAGTAAGTAGGTCTATCCACACATTTAGATTAAGCTGCTTGCTATGCATGAGTGATTGCCAAGGATAATTGTTTAATCCATACGTATCACAACTGATACAAGATGATTGTCCACAAGGCCATACCCAAAACTGGGATAGAATTTGTCGTGAACCCTATTTTGAAATATTACATCGTAGAATTAAGTATTGCATTAGAGCTGAACGTCTGAACAGCAATTTTTGCTTACTGAGGCAACTTTTTTAAGGCTCAGGTTAAGTTAATTTTTTAAGTAGTGCGTAGATTCTTCTATTTACAAAGTAATAGTTAAGTACTACGCACATATATCTGATACCAACGTTTGTGTTTGTTTCACAGATACGTGCAGCAAACCACCAATTCACCGGTGGACATGCGGGTGGGTATACATACAGGGGCAGTGCTGGCAGGGGTGTTGGGACAGAGGCAGTGGCAGTTCGACGTCTATTCCAGGGATGTGGAGCTTGCCAACAAGATGGAAAGTAGCGGAAAGCCAGGGTGATTTTTATTGGAGTATTTTCTATGTCCGCTTGGGCAAGGTACCCCATCATATATCTTACACCTTGTTTTAGACATTATTTCAACCTAGTTTTTTGTTGTTGTGATTAGTGAGGTCTTCTAAAGACACTTACTTATTATTTCTCAAATCATGATACGCGTACCCTCAAAGCTTCAAGAATGGTTTTAGGGGTACATAATGTTCCACTGAGTCTTATTAATAATAAAATATCTGTTGATAATAGTATGGGTGATAAATAAAGTGACAAACCTTTTTACTTAACACCATAACTATATTTAAATTTGAAGTTTATGCTTGTACTCCACACTGAAAGAGATGGTATTTGTTTCATTATTCATTTTTTTAAAAATATAAATCGCTGGAAGGGGTACGCTGGTCATAACGTGGCCTTTAAAGGGCAAGGAAATTTTTTGAAAAACTAATAAAATATAGGCCCTATTGTGTGATGAATCTCCACTAAAATAATCTACTGGAGTGTTGATACTAAACTACTTGGAACCAATAGTTAATAATTGTAGATAATAATTAAATACGGAATACTTTGAGTACTTGGCTACGACAGAACCATACACCAATCATATCTCCAGCTCTGTGAGCCTGAAAGAAAGCTTAGTAAATGGCACTATCATAGCTGACTCAGGATACCAGAGGTTTGGTTGGCTTCATGCACAATTTTGTGTCCATTATTTTCACTAGCCATATCTTTGAGACTTACTTTACTAATCTTGGTCACTTGTACTAGTTTAAATCGATCACTAATAGTCAGCTCACTGACACTAGATCCTAATAATATATATTATCAAAACAAAAATTGAAAAACTACAGGGAGATAGACTTTAAAGTTGGTGTAACATATCAAATCATTGTTTTTATAATTTTGAAAATATTTATGAAAATATTTGTTTAATTTGTTATGTTTCTTTTTTATCAGTCGAGTTCACATATCAGAGAAAACGCTCAGTTTCCTGAACGGCGAGTTCGAAGTGGAACCAGCCTTTGGCGAAAAAAGAGAGGAGACCTTGAGAATGGCCGGAATCAAAACTTTCTTCATTGTTCGCACCATCAAACCGGTAACAGCACCCACAGCTATCAGCCGACAGCTCTTAGCCATAGCAGTCACTGATATTATAAAATTAATAAATATAATGTGAATTTTAAAAGCCATATCGGGCTTTGAAAAAGCATTCAAATTTTAGATAGTTTACCAAAAAACAAGTGATTAATTTTCTACTAAATTTGAACCTTCCAACTTTAGTTAGGTATGTTTTTTTTTTTTAACTAATCTTAAAACATAAAGTCTTATCATAGGTTTGAGTAGTTGCAATAAAATGACTTGTTTGATTTTGTACAACTATTATCCAAAACATGTTTTAATTAAGAAGCTAGTATTTACCTTGGGTTACAAAGAGATTTTAAAATCTTTTCATCAGTCTTTATCACAAACTACTACACGCGTTAATTTCGCAGTGGACTGGACTGCCGATAATGTGGATGGAGATCTAGGTTCGACTATCGGTCGAGTGTAGGGTCTATTAAGGGTGGCTTCCTCAAGACATTTTTTCACTCTCCCTCAACGCAAATGCGGGTATACTATATTTAAAAAAATAACTTCCTAATCCCTAAATCCACTAGCATAGTTTATTACATAGATGTATAACCCGAACGGGTAGTAAGATGCGGTGTTAAAATGAAATGTTGTGTGTAAATGACCACCTGGACTGGGGAATCGAACCCATGGCCTTTAGATTTGTGCGTGAATGCTCTACCATTGAGCCATATTGGTAATCACGTATCCTCTTATACTCAATACACAAACCATTAGAGAAATATGGTCATAGATACGAGATGAGCAGGAATGGCTCAAAAGTAACACATTGGGACGCAAATCTAAAGATGACGAGTTCAATTCCTTTCATAAAGGTTGTCATTTTTAATTTAATTGAGGATATGTGATAGTGAGTGTGCCACAGGTTTAAAAAATTAGTTTATCAATTGCTTACCGAAACATAAAATTGTATTAGCAAATTAATTAATAATTAACATTAATGCTAGTCAAATATAAGTTAAAGTATTTTGTAAAACTAGTGAATGACTGGTTTGATGTTAGTATAAAAACTTTTATTATCGGTGGATTTCTCAACCCAATGTCAATGTTGTAAGAAAAAATATTATAGCACCACGTCTTACTACCCGTTCGTGTTATACGCTTAACTACTAATCGCGCTAATGGGTTAGGAATTGGGAGAGTTGTATTTGGAGGAAGTGAACCTACACTTTTGTGGAGGGAGAGTGGAAAACCATTTAGGAAAAAACCCCTACAGTACACCTGAGTGAGATTCAAACCACGATCTCCCCGTCCTCGGCAGTACAGCTCAACATGAAACTAGCGCGTTAGCTAACGACGCCACCGAGGCAGGTGTCAATGTTGTAGATTCAATGGTTTAAACTTGTCCGCACGGAAACCTAAATACCGACTCTAAGTCACCAGTTTTTAATAATAAAAATACTTAGTACCGCGTCTTACTACCCGTTTGGTTTTTACGCTCAGTGTCTGATAGCTCTAAGAAATCGATTATCACACACTTACGTTACATAATATGGCTTAAAAGTTGAGTGAATGATTATCTTACGCACGGGATGTTTCTGGATAGTTAAGTTGTAGAGCGTTTGTCAAAGGGATAGAGCTAGATTCCCGATTACAGGCGTCATTTTTAAACTAAATTCGAATTAATACCTGTATACGCCTTAAGGTGGTGATGTAAGGAGCGCGTGAAAAGACTGGTATTTTTACCGTTTTTATTGAAAAAACATTTGTTTGATCAAAATAAATTAATTATTACTTCTATTCAAACATAGAGTTTAATTTTATTCAAATGGTAATATCAACAGTTGTTGAAAATATGTCACGAGTATATTGGAATTATCTTACAATTTTTAAATGAAGCAAAAATATTCTCATGAAATTCCATGACACCCTTGACAGATATTCAAAAAGTGTAGACATCATCAATGACCAAAAATTGCAAAAACTCCTATCTTTTGCGGCGTTGTCAACAACCCCACCTTAAACCGTCCCAAATGTATGATTATTCTTAGCTAGTGTGAATAGCTTTCATCTATTTAAAACGCGTCATTCTATAATATACAGTCTTTTCCTACAAAGAATATATACTTTTTCTTTTGCGTAGGTGACCTAGTGGTCTAGGGATAAGGTTTCGGACTTATGTACTTGGGTCCGGGGTTCAATCCTAAGGACCGGCACAGATTTATCTGATTGCCAAACCCTTCCTTCACCTCTGACAAGACGTGTATTAATCATAACTTTTGAATGTGGGGAAAGCCAGCGTGGTTCGGAATCCACGTTAAACTGTAGGTCCTCCATTTCATCTCACAATCACCCTACCATTACATATTAACGTAAGTGCGTACAAGCCAAACGGGTGGTAAGACGCGGTGATAATAATAATAATTTTTCTTTTGCAGTTTCAACCGACATCCTTGGAAGTCCGTAATGGAATCGTATCTGAGGAAACATTAAATAACTGCGAAAACAACAAAACAGTGGGGGATTCCGCAGTAAGTACATACATACATATATACATACATACATACATACATACATACATACATACATACATACATACATACATACATACATACATAAATGCATACATACATACATACATACATACATACATACATACATACATACATACATAATTATAATCGTAATAAAACCGCATATTTTGAGCAAAGAAACATACCGAATTTACAATTAATATGACAGGGAAAATATTTGACGACAATTTGTAAAAAAATATCGTGCTTATAAAAATCATACCAAAATATGTATAGAATATTATTCATAAACAAAATCTAATGTAAAATTAAAATAATAGGCAGCTAAATCCTTATTGAACGTTTTAGACTTTAAATTGTAAGCTGTGCCATAGCTTATCATCTTAGGTTTTACCAAAATATTTCAAATGTGATGTAATTTAAGCTATCGTCATTTGTCTTACATCAGCAGCCACATGCTTGTACGTGGTGTGGTGGAAAGAGTTAGACGATCAATGCCGAGTAAAGTGATTAACAACCTGCTGAGTTTTGCCTGAAGTGCACTGTAGCTCACCCGAGTGACATTATCTTCAAACATACTTGCGAAGTAACTATTAGTAAATTATGACAAACTCAAAGGTCAACAAATACTATTTTATGGATACATAATCCCTAAATTTTGGCCATATTGTTTCCGGAAGAAGAGGACTTTGAGAATTGAACCAAAATGTCTGTCTTCTAGTGTTTTTTATACTGCCTGATACCTGGTCAATGATCAGTTTGGAAGAATATTCCAGGTGCGAGAGTCCTTGCATTACACGGGGAGTTCAAGCCACCCAAACCTCTTTAAGTGACTGTCAAGTCTCAGTATAGTCGATGAGTTGTGATCCTTTGCTACAGTTAGAGACGTAACATCGAGCCTAAGTCAGGAAATGGTATATTGGATGAAAAGACACTTACAGTAGCGGGGACCTACTTCAATTACTCTAACATGACTTGTTCAACTATTTCACAATGTACTGTACATGTAAAGTAAGGCCATGGGTATTAGAAGCAAGGAAAGGAATAAGTTCACGCCCTAGGACATACAGTGAACGTAGCTTTGTATTTATAACGATATCATTTTAATCTATTTTCTCTGTATGTAACATGAATAAAGAAATGGTGTCGGGTGGCTTATCTTTCGTTTAGCTGTCCCACTGGGCACATCCTGTTTTTCGTCGACAATAAAATACAGTAAAGCCCCAACTATCCTGACACTGGCTATCCGGGTTCAAATCGCAGCAGTGATTTTCGCTAAATTCGGAATGTATAAATTTTGTGTTGTGTTTTATTTTTAAATACATATGTACCTCACATATGTTCTTTGTTGTATGACGTAGTATTTTAAGTACAGTGTGTATCACAAATTAGGTATGTCGATACTAGTAGGCTACATACGTTATATTGTTTTAGATTTTTGTAATATATTTTCAATCAATACTTTTAGTTTGAAATCTTCTTTGTTTTCTATAATAGCAGTTATTCGGATTTCCGATTACACGGAATAACCTCGGTTCTAATTATTCCGGAGAGTCGGGGTTTTAATGTATATACTCGTACTAGACAGGCCTCAGAAATAGGACGAGCTTAGGAACTATGTGGTCGATCCAAGGGGGTGCTACTGATGCCTCAAAGACCTAATCTGATAAGTGATATTAGACCCCAAATAGTAATTAAGAGGCTCCCAGCTCCCTGTAGAGTAAAGTAGTACCTATCTCTATAAATCCATTAGGTACCCATCACACATTACAACTTCATAGCACTTAGCGACAAACTGTCAAATTAAGGTGTGAGTGTAGGGAACAATAGAAAAGGGCAGTATTTTTGCAGTTTTTATGACAAAAATTATTTTTTAGCTTCAATAAATCAAATATTTCTCAAGTAGAAACATAAAGGATACTTTTCTTCACATGGTGATATCAACAATTCTTTAATATCTGTCAAGAGTGTACTGGAATGTAACGACAACCTTTTATCTTCATTTTAAAAGTTTGTCATTTAATGCCGCTATAATAATGATGGATATTCAGGAACGGTTGATATCACCATGTGAGGAAAATTAAACTAACGTTTCTACTGAAGCAATATTTAATTTATTTAAAAAAAAAAGTGTTTTGCTATAAAAAAAACTACAAAAATATTCCATTTCCTCGAATACCCTAAACTCCCTCTTTAAGGTTCAGTTTAAATCATGGTTTGACCTGTTGTGTCGATACACAATTTAATTTTCTTTCATGCTTCCAATCTAAGAGTATTAAAACAAGCTTATTCAAGTAGATTCGCCACAGGACTCAGTCGAAGTTGGGCGAGCCTCCCAATAAACTTTTAGGTTAAACGAAGCGTACATTTTTTTTTTTGCAGTGTGCGAGTCCTGTAGAAGAAAACAACGTGTTAGGTAACGGACGTGCCAGGGAAGATTCTGAAGACTTCAAGAAGAGATTGAGGAAAGAGCTTATGAGCAGAGACGGACACAAGTATGTATACTACCGTTTATGTTTATCTAGCTGAAGAATAGCACCAATGAAAATTTGAATCGTGCTGGTGACATTTATATTTGAGTGTATCTTCGAATACCTCACTAGAAATTATATTTATATATATATATATATAATGTATATATATATATATATTGTGAGAGGGGGTAGTGAGTGTTGTGCCTTAATATTTTTTTAAGAGTGTATACATAGCTAAGTAAGTAAATTGACATGGTTAAATAGATAGAGAGAATGAATTTTTTTGACCCTAAACGTATTAAAAATAGGTTTATAGAAAGATAGATAGATAGGGATGGATAGCTAGAGTAAGAAAGAAAAAATAAAGAAAATATGGGCTTTGAACGTTTCGTTGTCCGTAAAAAAAAGTGGTATATTTATAGACAGGTAGATAAAAGGACAGAATGAATATGCTTGAACCTTTCTTCATCATACTAATATTATAAAGAGGAAAGATTTGATTTTTTGTTTGTTTGAAATGAATAGGCTCCGAAACTACTGGACCGATTTA
>CABFVX010004083.1:30402-72457 GCA_902151425.1 Timema shepardi | reverse complement strand
ATGTCTTGTCAGAGGTGAAGGAAGGGTTTGGTAATCAGATAAATCTTTGCCGGGACCGAGGATTGAACCCCAGCCGCCAGCACAAAGCCCCTATATAAATGAACAAAACCGTAACGAGTATAACCCAACTTAACGAAATTGTAAACGTACGTAAACTCAATCAACCTTGTGTATTGTTTGGAGTTCCTGGCTTACAGATCCAAAAGTCTCAGGTTCGATCCCCACCACTTGAAAATGTATCTGTGAATCATAGGGTCTGGAATGGGGTCAGTCTCAGCCTCGTGAGGACAAATGAGGAGCTACTTGAATGAATATGTATCATCTCTGGTTTAGAAAACTGAGATTAATGGCTGGAGGGTTCACTGTGCCTACCACGTGACACCCTCTATCCTCAGAAGCTGGCATTATCCTTGCCATATAAGAGCAGCCACTCGGTCAGTAAGGCACGATTGTGGGCTGACGCTATCGAGTATTAAAATGTATTAATCATTATCAAACATTAGATTTAAGTAATATTCTTTATGAATGTAATCCGCCTCGGTGGCGTAGTTGGCTAACGCACTGGTCGTGTTTATCTCGACCGCTTGAGGACGGGGAGATCGAGGTTCGAATCTCGATCGGGTGAACTGGGGGTGGTTTTTCCTAAATGGTTTTCCACTCTCTCTCCACGCAAATGCGGGTTAACTTCCTCCATTTCAACCTTCCCAATTCTTAATGCATTAGAGTAATTAGTACTTAAAGCGTATAACCCGAACGGTTAGTAAGATGCGGTGCTAAATATTATTATTTATGAATGTATCCCTAATTTACAAATATATATATTCGTTGAGTAGTCTAACCCCTTTTTTTACTATACAACATTACTATATTTTCTTATAACCTTTGCTTTATTATTAAATTTTTGTTTCGTAATGTGCCTACTAGAAAGTTTATTTGATGAAATACACAATGCCTCTCATTTATTTAAAGTGTTTAACGCGAACTTTCTGAACTGACTAATTATATCAGTACACGACATATTGATTAACTTAAATCTAGAATAGACACAACATTCAGCCCTCGGCCGTTAAGTTATCACTGTGAAAGTGTAAGCCCACATTTCACCCATATTGGGAATCAAACACACGACCTTAAGCTCAGTAGACAGGCACGGTACCGTCTGAGGTAAGGTGTCGGACTTACACATTGCCGATACATTAAAGCTTTTTTTTTTATTAAAAAATGTTTATTTGTTAGTAATATTTTAATGCTTGATGCGAATAAAAGATTTGTATTTTTTTTATATATCTATTGAGTACTCTTGAACAAAACTTGCATTAACAATATTATAGCTTAATATGTGCACAGAACAATTATGAATAGCTAATAATATAGAATTTCTCTCCTCTAAATTAGACTAGAAAATTACTATCTAAAATATATTAATTATTATTTTATTGTCTTATCTTTTGTTCCTACCCCTACGAGCAAATACAATTTTTCTAGCATCAAATATTATATTGTTTACGTTAGTCTTGAAACAGCTGCTCTCTAATATTCCCTTTGTGTTCTTGTATTGTACATATTTTTGGCAGAAAAAGCTAGTTAAGATGTAGTAAATATTTAATTAATACTTACATTTTCCTAAATATTTAAGATTTATACCTAACATTTCTCCTTATATAAGAATTTAACTATTTACACTGTTATTCATAAGTTAACTAGCTTTATTATAAATATGTCAAATGTGGGTACATTTTATCAAAAGTTCTACCTTCCTTGTTCTTATCCACTAGCGTAATAATTAATTTATGCTTAGGACCAATAGCCCGAACAAATATTGAGAAGCGTTGATTTCCTTAAAATGTTATTCCCTTAACCATGTGTATTTTAATAAGAGCTTTTAAACTCTATTTTAAAATATTTGCGCTTATTTATTTCAGATTATTTCATACATTTACAGTGAGTCTTATGCTAATGATATTATTGATTATATAAAATTAAATATGCATATCAAATAATAATCTTTAATTTTTTACCTGCATGGTTTGTAAAAAGGCGATTTTATCATCTAAATCTTGATATCCTTGGTTCAATTCCAATGAACTGGCCCTAGTTTAGTTTATCCCCATTTTAATAAGTAACCCTTAATAAAATACATTTCCATGCTCTAACTTTTAACATTTCCTCATTAATTTCCCCTTAAGTGAATCATTTTATAATACATTATAATTAAGGCTTTATTTTATTTCCTTACATTAATTATATGAATAAAAATCTAGTACTAACTCCTTCATAACCTAGAAAGCAAATGTGTTATATTTTGAACTACTAGAGAAACGTAGTGGACTTTCTTGAACTAAATGTGAGAGTGATCGGTAGCTCTATCGATATATTTCAGAACTTTTTATCTTGAACTATAAAATGTTGATGATACATCATACTGTAATCATATTTATTTTAAGAGATAATTTAAAGTCGTTTATTAAGGAAAATCTCAATGCTATTGATTTAAAAATAAATATAATTGGAGATAATATATTATATAGCTAGATGTTGTTTGACTTACGGTAAGAAAAAAAAAAGATCCATTACGGTTTTGCATATACCCTCATTACACCGGTTAAATTACTTTAATAATACATCTAATAATAATAATCGATAACATTAATCTTTTGAAATTAGTTACAGAGATACACATATAATAATTAAGCAATATAGCACATTTTGAAATGTATTTGTGTATAAAGGTTAGACTAAAGTAATTGCCAGCTATAATTGATGGAATATTACTTTTAATATACTCATTTAAGGATTTATGTTTTCAGAAAATATATTAACAACGTTAAGTTATACCTGAGGTTCAAAGCAAGGATTTTTGTAGCCCTCTTTTATAATTGGCTTGATGGAGGGATAAAATAATTATTACCAAGCATGTTTTTTTTATGTATCTTGAAGTTGTGGTAAATTCCGTTCAAATGTGTGCGAGAAAGTATATTTGCAAATTGTTTATAATATTTTACCTATGTTTTTTCGTCTCAAACTATAATTCGCAATTGTCAAACTCTTAGAAGCATTTGAAAAACATCTAACATTAAGTAAGTGAAACCATAAAATGAACAAAATAAGTAATAGATTACAAAAATACGCATACAAACATCAATAATTGTGCTCTGATATAAGTGCACAATTGTATTTTAATCGATTACTATTCGTAGCAAAACAAACCAAACAGAAATGTTATCCAAAATTCAGATCCCAGTGGAACACAAGATAAATCTATGGAAATATTTGTTATTTAAAATCAAATTATAAATAGATAGATCAAAGGTGTTTGTAAAATTAAAAATCTATTTGTGTTAAAAATAAATAAAACAAACTATATGTACTCTTCGAATTAAAAAAAATATCAAGAGACTAGAGTTTCAAAAGAAAAAAATATATATTTAAGTTTATTTTAAAAGACAGTTAAACAATATTTGTACATTATTTCTATATACATTTTTATATTATTTAATTTTCAATATATCGTCAGTTCAAACCTATGTCTAGTAAAATACAATGAGAAAATAAAGCACATATTCTATAACGTGCTCTTAAGCTCTTATATTTTAATAGAACATGTAAAACCAAATACCTTAAAATTGTTTTGTTTGTTTATTTTTGTGAGTAATTTCGTAATGAGTTGTTAGTTGTGGAACACGCCGCTGCCCATACTTTGTTCATGAGCTCGTTTAAAGAAGGACAACTTAAATTAAAGAGCAGAACTAACTGTTGTTTGCGTGACCCCGCCTCCCCTTCACTTTTTTACATCCCACATCGCAGTACAACACAATTCATATATTACATTGTATTTTATTTTTATTTATTTTCTTTTGGCTTGAAAAGTTTTAATTAGTAAACAGCACTTTTATTACATTATTTATAAAGTTTGTTTTGGGAGACCAACTACATGTTGGGTATTTATCTCTGCCGAAACAAACTTTAAACCCTTCATTTTTTTTTCATCGTCCATCTTTCCCAGATATTACAGTAGGCCTATATTACCATTAACACAATTACCCACACTTAATGTGAAATACAATCATACAAAATTAAATCAAGGTAATAATATTTGTTCAAAATTTAAACGATTAAATTGAATAAAAGAATCAAATGGGAGATAAAACAGATTGAAATAATTACTGAGGTATATCACTAATACTTACAAAAACAAAGCTATATAACTCTTTATAATACACGCAAAAGCTACTCATTTTGAGCAAAGCCATTTTTTATGTTAGAATTAAAAAATAAATTATTATTATTATTATTATTATTATAATTAGCACCGCGTTTTACTACCCGTTCGGGTTATACGCACTTACGCTAATGTGTACTGGTAGAGTGATTGTGAGATGAAATGAAGGACCTACAGTTTAACGTGGAATCCGATACCACGGTGGAGGCCTGGCATTCCCCACATTCACAAGATGTCTTGTCAGAGGTGAAGGAAGGGTTTGGCAATCAGATAAATCTTTGGCGGGATCGAGGATTGAACCCCGGCCGCCAGTATAGAAGTCTGACACCTTACCCCTAGACCACCAGGTCACCTTATAAAAAATAAACAGTGATCATTTAACTACCCATAACCAAACTTCTCACCCAAAAACAAGTATAAGGTTTTATTTTTCGTGTTCATGTCAAACACTCCATATATAAACATACTAAGCCAAGTCACTTTGGAAATTTTCAAAATAATTTGACGATCCTTTATCGTATTTTTGCCCAAATCCAATTTCACAGTGTTAATTTGTAATGTCAAACACTCTCAAGATAGACATTTGGAACCAAATAAATAAATATTCAAATTTTTTGAAGAAGAAAAAAACATAATCAATAAACTACCCATAAATGAGTTTACACCCCTAAAATAACTTACAATTTTAATTATCATGTCAAACACTCGCAAGATACTCATTTTGAACAAAATTGTCTGAGCCATTTGTGAAATAATTAAAGTTTTTTAAAAATCAGTAAACTACCCATAAATGAGTTTGTTTTTACTCCAAAAACAATAACACATTGTTATTTTTCATACCACACAAATTACACAGGTTGTTAGAGTCGTTTGAAATATTTAGAATATTCAAAGATTTCCCGTCAGTAAACCACCTTTCAACGAACTTTTGTCAAAAAACGGTACGGAACTCCGCATGAATTTCATCGCTCTATTTTTAAGAAATGGAGATATTTACTCAAAATTCGTAATATAATATGCACTAGCAAACCCGAGAACCAATTGTGGTAGACATACGTAAAACATTTTTCATTTGTGCTTTTAAATGTCATAATAATATTTTAAAAGAATTAACGTCTTCATTTGTATATTTGGATCAATAAAAAATATCGGTGTTGGGTCCCCAAGGGTCAACACTTCGTAATAAAATGTTGACTTTAGGTTAAAGTTTTCGTAATTTTACTAGGGGATATCTTATGGTTATTGAACTACTATTTGATTTCTCTTTTATAAATTTTTACCAATTAAATAAGTAATTATTGATTATTGAGTCTAAAATGAGAGAGAGAGAGAGAACAATTATAGCCAATTTTGAGAAAATAAATTTTTCTCTTGTCACCTTTTAGTAAACTGCTATTAATTTTAGGGTTAGACAGACGGTGTTGCAAAAACCACATTTTAGGGTTCGAGGGTTATGAAACATCGACATCCATCAACATCTCAGACCAGATTTATTTTTGGCGGTCATAATACTTTACCTTAAAAATTTGGAAAAGTTAATAGAAATATATATTTGTTTATAGCTTGAAAACTTTTAGTTTTATAAAAAATATATTTTAAGTAAAGGGAGTTTATTATAAAGAGATCCACATGTATGCAATGATAAGTAATTTCATATCTCAAAGACTTACGGAGGTAAAATTAAAAATTAGAATGTATGCATCAGAGTGGAACCCGTAAAGTCATTTTGACGAAAAGTTGAGAGTGGCCATTTGGTTTTTGATCAAAGCTCAGAAATGAAATTTAATCAAAATAGTCTTTAAAGATTTTGATAAAATCGATTTTTTCTCTTTCCGCCCTCTAGGAAACTACCCTTAATTTTAGAGTTGGATATCCAGTTCCAAAAATTCCTTGGGGTAAGTAAACCTATGAAAATCTTATATACCAAGTTTTAGCCCATTTGGTATAATAGTTTAGGCTATAGCCCGAGGTACAGACTGACAGACAGACATACGGAATTGTGAAAACCCCTTTTGAGTATTAGGGGGGAGGGGGGGGGGGCGGTCGTGAGACGTTGATATTCATCGAAATCTCAAGTTAAATTTTTTTGACGATCACAAAACTGTAAGGTAGCGAGAAAGTAAAAATATTGATATTGAGTCCCCGTGGGTCTACACTTCGTAATAAAATGTCGAATTCTGGTTTAAAATTTTAGACATTGTATCAGGGGTTGAACATATATGGTTAATTCATTTCCATTAAATTCCTCATTTATAAATTGTGACTAATAAAATAGGTAAATATTAATTATTAAATATAAAATGAGAGAGATAGATCAGTGTTGTACAAACATTTCTCCTAAGAGGTTGAAGGTAAGAGAACATACCCTTTTTTAGAGACTCACTTATTTCTTACTCTATGGCATTAGAGAATTATTACGTTAAAACTTAAGAAGTATCTCTTTACAACTAAAGCTGACAAAACTGTATTAATATATTTGCCAATATCTCAGAAACTGATGGTTTTATAAAAATATATTTCATATAAAAGTTTTTTATTTTTAATAATAATAATAATACAATTTTACAATTATAAGTTATTCATTATTTCAAACAGTTGCAGAGATGTGGAAATTTCCGCTTCTGTATAGTACCCTGAAAGTTATTTGCACGGGACAATGAAAATAGCTAGTTTATTTATAATCTAATCAACTTCTAGATACGAATTTTAATTAAAATCATTATAGCCGATTTTGAAGAAATCACACAGACAGACGGGAATGCAAAGACCACTATTTAGGCTTTGGGGGGTCATGAGATTTCGACATCCATCAACATTTCAGGTTAGATTTTTTTTTTACGTTCGTAATAATTTACCTTTAGTGATCGAAAAGTTAAATATATATATATATATTTGCTTATAGCTGAGAAGTTGTTGGTTTTATAAAAATTTGTTGCGATAAAAATATTTGTAATATAAATAGATCTAAATATTTTCTACGATAAGTAGTTTCGTATCTCAATTAGCTTTAGAGATATTATAAAAAGTGGGAATTTACGTATAAGACCGGAGAATTTAAAGTCATTTTGCTGAAATATTGAGAGAAAACATTTTGTTTAGAATATTTATAAATGTTTTGAAATTAAATTTTATAAATATCGCTAGTGCCGATTTTGAGAAAATTGACTTTTTCTCTTTTTGTATTTCAGTAAACTACCCTTAATTTTAGGTTTAGATATCCGATTCCAAAAATTCCTCGGGGCAACCCAATGTGAGCCCTAGATACCAAGTTTTAGCCCAATCTATAAAAATAATTTAGGCTCTAGTCAGAGGTACACACAGACAGACGGAAATTCAAAAACAACTTTTTCGGATTCGGGGGGTCCATGAAACGTCAGGATTCATCAAAATCTCGGTTCCGATTTTCTTGACCATCAAAATACTTTCTCTACCTGTAAGATAGCGAGAAAGTAAAAAATAAAACCTAACGATTTGTCAAAATATAAAGATCAATTTTCTTCACAATAATGATAAGAGTAAGTAAAAATATGAATGTATAAATATGATAGACACATTTGATAACTAGTTTATTATAGGGCCTACAAACTCTAGTAAATTTATAGACAGTTTATTTAAGTGTCGGAACATAGTTAATAATAGCTGGATCCGGTTATAGCCGCATCTAAATATCATATTATTCAAATGAAAAATGACACCTGAACATAGGAATCGAACCCAGGTATCATATTTAGCTGATATAAATGGTTAATCACTCTCCCTTCACACAAATGCAGGTATATTTCCTTTAAATTATACTTTTCTCATTTCTCCACCAACAGCATTAAGTTGCGTGTAGCTTAGACAGGTAGTAAGTAATAATGGGGTTTATTTTGTGTTTATTAAATATTAAGGTATTTTAAGTGATTTTGATCATTTTTATTGTCTAAATGTTTTATCAATAATTTTATTTTATCCTATTAAAACATGAAAATATTTCAAGATCCCCTTAAGACATCTAGCAAAGTTCCTGAAATGTTGCCTGTCATAAATGACAGCTTGTTAGTAAAATGTTCAAGTAAGCTAGAAAACTCATCTTGTAGAAGTTAATCAAGGTAATTGGGAAACACTGTCAAATCAATATTTTGTCGGGAGTTGTTGGAATGCTAATCCCTGTCTGGTTGGAGGATTACGGCAACACACTCTTAAATCACGGAAGGAAAGTTCTCTCTCGCCCAGTATTCGCCGTGACAAAGTGTCGTATAAAGCTGACAAGTGAACACGATGTTACCTACCTGAAGTGGTACAGGAAGGCGATACATCACCATAGACTACAAAACCTATCCCAGGTCTTTAGATCCGTTCTGCCATTCCTCTTCGACTTCAACATCTTTGGAAGACATTAAATCAGAAGTGTTATGGAGCAGAGTTCTCAGATAAAATGAGAAGGAAACTCTTGAGATGTATAGAGTAGAGAGATTTTGAAAGAATAAAAAGTACGGATTCGAGAGAAATAGTCTGTAGATATATTGGGACCATTTTCAAAGAAGAATAAATGTGTTTGTTCAGAGAATATAAAATAATTTAGATTACAATTAAAATTATGTCGTAACTGAACAAATAATAATTTATTAAAATTGTTTGCCATTTTAAATTTGGGGCTTACATGGATATCCAATAGAATAAGTTTTTGCAATTGAAACCAAGCATGTACAATCAACATCTTAGTTGGCATGATAAATTTTGTGTACGTTACATCAGCACAGTAAATAGCTTGTTTTCTATTAAACTTTAACTATTTTCATTTCAATTTAATAATGAAAATTTTTTTAAATTTATTTATCCCTGCGTTTTACTACCATTTCGGAATATACGCTTAATTAATAACTACGCTAATGGATTAGGAATTGGGAAGATTAAATTTAGAGGAAGCGAACCCACATTTGCGTGGAGAAAGATGGAAAACCATTTAGGAAAAACTGCCCAAGTTCACCCGACCAAGATTAGAACCTCAATCTACCCGTCCTCAGCAGTCTAGCTCAACACGACTAGTGCGTTATCTAACTACGCCACCGAGACGGGTGATGAAGATTTAATTGGCATGTTTATTAACTATAAATATCCGCAGTAATAAATGACAAAATACTTATATTTTTAAAAATCAAGTAAAAAAACCTTTTTTAAGAAAATAGTAATATAAAAATAATTTCTGCAAAATTTATTCTTAGAAATGCCTGTGTTTATAACACTAATATACAAATTCAACAAATCTTAACTTTCTTTTGAGAAATCATTAATTCATAGCGTTGTCACTGATCGATTGTGTATAGATATATATGTAGATAAATAAATTTAAACTTTGATACATAATATAATTAGTAATAATTTAGTGCCTTTGACATAAGGCATAATAATGTACCAAGTAAAGGGCCTATCAAAGTAGATTTAAAAATACAAATAATATCCATATGTTTATGTTTTTTTAAAGAGGCTACACCACCTTAACACGGGAGTCGAGCCAGAGATCTGTGGCTTAGTGCATCACTGCGCTACCAGGGCTAAGGGTTAATTTCCGTGTCCAGTTGTATTTATTTAAACTATAATTATTTCATTAAAGTATGTACCCCAGTGTGCGGCTGTATCCTTAACAGAGCTATAACATTCATTTCCCTCAACAACAATTTGAATACAATTAAATTATTTAGTAAAATAGGGCAAGTATATTATGTATTTTGGAAGCTCTTCAAAGTATCTTAATACATAATTACTAATTATTGAGATACTTTGAAGAGCTTCTAAGATAAACCTACCCTAATGGTGTAGGTATGACAAGTATAATTAAGAGGAAATACAACCTACCCTAATGGTGTAAGTATGACAAGTATAATTAAGAGTAAATACAACCTACCCTAATGGTGTAAGTATGCCAAGTATAATTAAGAGGAAATACAACCTACCCTAATGGTGTAAGTATGACAAGTATTTTTAAGAGGAAATACAACCTACCCTAATGGTGTAAGTATGACAAGTATAATTAAGAGGAAATACAACCGATTTAATACTGAAAAAGGATCAAAAGCCATTTAAGTAGAAAAACTACTTTAATTTTCCTCAGGCTACATCATAAAAGGTACTGTGCATCCCTGCATCCCTCTCCTCTCGACAGAACGGTTCCAAACTTTTAGAATATGATTCAGACACACAAATTAATATAGGTTAAATTGTTGTAGATATAATTGAGCTGGTGACATCCGTCATAGTTAAATTATTTTAGTCTTGACCTCAATGGTGTGAGAGTCTTCAGGTCTAATCTTAATCATCATACTAAATATGGCACACCAATTTCCAAGATCTTGGTTCTAGTATCAATTATATTTTACTACGGTAAATTGTGAATTACTAGAAAAAATATAAAAGCCTATCATAGAATTGGGTGTTTCCTGGCTAGCATAAACGTTGTATCCCCCATCAAAAAGTTTATTAAAATCAAGGATTGGTAGTATTCAAATTAATTAATGTATTTTGAACAAATGAGCTCCGTAATTGAAAACGATAATCGGGTGGTAATACTTTGGCAGTGTTGGGGCATTACTGCTTATGTAAGAAAAATAATTGCTTTTTTTAAAACTTCTTGAGATGAATCAAGACCGTGATAGTATAAAATAACTTTAAGAACAAGATGAAAGATTACAAGGGAATACTTTAAAGGACACCGATTGTAATACTGTTAGATCTGCAACATGTAACACGGGTAAATAAGGGAATTATTTTAACCAGATTGATAAAATTATTAGAATAACAAAAATTGATTTATTATAACCGAAAATTAAAATATATGATTGATTACAATAGATATACAAAAACATAAGATATAAGTTTCAGAATAATACTGTCATGTCGCAAAACGGGCAAGATCAAATGCAGTAGGCTTGAAGAGCAATGTTCAATTACATAAACAGTTGGACTGACGCCAGGCTACGGTCAGGTGATTCTAAAAGAAAAACAGTGTGATAATTATAAACAAACGTTAACTGGAAATGATATACATATAGTATTATTAACACATTTATAATTTAAACTAGCTTGCTTGATTTGGACAAAAGAAAATTCTTTAAGAGACATAATATAATGAATTGCAATAGAAAGGTTATTTGATTACATTGGTAGATGGCTAACATGCAGGTGTCTACACACAATAGTACTATGGCCGGTCCTGTCCCTATTGGTACTGCCAGAGCATTCAATAGTACATGCATTTACTGACCCACTCCCTGAGGTACAATACTAATATAATTCATACAAGACTAATACTCAACCAATAGGTGCCAAAAACGGGCAAAGAGAAAAAAATGGATTGTCTGCGTGGACTCCATATAGAAGCAAGCGGAGTTCCGTTCTGATACCACTCGCGAAGCGTGGCAAGAACAATGATTCAATACATTGGACACAGTAACACAACTAAGTCCTAAAAAATGGATAGACAACCTGGTTGTAGCCATAAAAACAAGTGTGTAGTCTTAGGGACTCAAAAGAGAAATATAGTGCTCATTGAGAATAGCAACCATTTGGACTAAGTCCTTTTACATCTGGAGCTCAAGGCTCCTATATAGAAGCTATATCATATGGATATAGGAAAAACATGGCCTCTTGGACCAATATAACAAGTCTGAGGGGCTTTAGCAACACTATAGTTACTGTGACTACATCAACAGAGTTGTAATAATAAAAAAGCAAAATCTTGTCACTCTGACTGAAACAAGAAGTCAAAATAAACATAATAGTCACTTCGACTATACTAAGTCTGAAATAAACAATAAGTCAGATGGACTTATTAAATAAACAATTTCTAATCTTTCAACTAAACCATAAGCTAGATTGACTTATTAACGTCGCCTCTATACTTAGGAAATCGGAGAGGATATTCCTTGGCGGCACGGTGGTGAGAACCACGTCCAACACTCCATGGCCACCGGTTCTTTCGTGAAGAGAGGTTTTCCTTGGAGGCGCGGTGGTGAGATCCACGCCCAATACTCCATGGCCACCGGTACCTTCGTGGAGAGAAGTTCCATCTTCAACGACGTGATGTGATAGAATAATATAAAGTAAATCTGAGAGTAATTATTTCATACCCTTTCTCTGACTAGAACGAAACCAAAAAGGGAATAGAAAAAGACGTAATAACACAGGTGGTGATAGGATGGACTAGATCTTGAGGGTTGAGGAAAAGGGGAGGTTCGAAGACACGCCGCTACGACAGTGGAGCTCGAGGGTTGTGGGAGCGAGCCTAACTTAGTTTTAGTTCTTTTCTACGACTGGAGATGTAGTAAGTGGATGTGTTAGGACGCATCCTGTCTCCATTCGTATTGAATAATTTGCAAGAAGTCATGTTGGCGCTATCCGATCCCATCCAGCCAAGGTGAGAAAGTCTTGAAACATATTATTCTTTAATGTATTAGCTTTATTTATCTTCTTTGGATTCCACTATTGTAAGTTAAGTATTTTGTACGCAGATTTGTATTATTAAAATTCTTTGTAGTATTTTTTATTGAGAGCACATGGATTATATACGAGTCCATTCAGTCGTTAACAGTAGGTTTTTAAGGATATTATTATTAAATATTTCAAATCTGAACCTCTTCTTTGGATTTTGCCAATATAATTATTATAACTTCATATTTTTACGTGACCTAATTGTGTAGGTGTCAACATTATATGATTGACACGCTACAACTCAGAATGCTCTACCTATGCTACCTATGCTATAAAAGGATATGGCAGATGAGAATGTTGACACGTTTGCTAGTTCTTATTCAAAAGTCGTTAAATGAAAAAAAAACTTTCAATCATTTTCTCGTCCAAAATGAGCAAGGGCCTGGACCAGCAAAAATAATCAAATTAATTCTCTAAATATTCTTCTACTAGGACATTTCAAGAATAGTTAATTCCAATCTAGTTCTCCTACACAAGAATCTATTATTCTCTAAAAAATCTCCTTAACACTATTAAATTTGTTGTAGTAGTAATAAAAATTATTATTATCGATTGTATTTCATGAGTACTTTAATATATTCCAGCTGAATTACTTTTTCCATAGATGCATATATTTTATTAATAACGAAGCTACGTATTTGGTGAACTATTTAGCTGGTGCCTCAGATTCTCAGATTAGATAACTTTTTATACGTTATTAACTCCACATTGTTTCTGACACCCGCAGTTGCACAGAAGTTGTATCAGCACCCCTCTCCCCCTAATAGTATGAACCTAGGATATGTAATCATTTCATTCAGATATACATCAATGGTCAGGTACAAACAAGTTTTGTGATAAAAGGGTTCGTTTATTATAATAGTAGTTCACTGTGTCTTAAGACCTGTTCGGTCTACACGCAATGGGATAAAAGCATATTGAGACGATACCAATAGGGCAAGCTTAGACAAAATGATGGAAACTAGTAGGTTCCTTATGTCAGAGAGGAGAAAGCTAGATTGTTTTATTGGTGAGACCTATGTGGGCAAAAATAACCAACACACCTTAACTCACAATTCCTAAGTTATATTTCAGTTACATATAATAGTTGCAATTTGAAATATTTGAAAAAAAAAAGCATCAATATTTTTAAATTATATTCTCAGTTGTAAAATTTCCGCCATGATATTACTATTCATTGCTTCACTACGTTCCAGAGTGTATCCATGATTCATTTTAACCATTGTGTGACTTTGAGGAGGTATACTGCATTGAAACACATGTATATAATTATTTATTCTCCAGTAATATTTGTCTGTAATTTCCTTTGGAGAGGTTTGGTTTGTTTGTAAATTATATTCAAAATGTTCTACAAAATTTTCTTCATACACCTTAGTAGTGAGTTTATTGACTTGTTTTATTAAATTGTTTGATTAGTCTAGAAGGGCAAGTGAGTTTTAGTTTAGGAAAAGGGTTTATCGGAAAAGGAAGGGGAGAGAGTAAAGGCAAATTTATAGACGGGTTCCAAGATAACGCTTTGGCTGCAAGATTCAAGCCAAGTTTGACTGGACGGATAAGACAGTGGCTAGAGCAAGAATGGATAGTTGTTGACCAGTCAACACAACTAAAAAATAGTTTGCATTTAGGCAATAAGTACGGTAGAGTGGCACAATATTTTACCACACTCCTTAGCGCAAAAGGCACAGAAGTTTTTGGAATTTATTTACTACATCAAATTTTATTTACCAAATAAGAAAGTTAAATTTGATGGCCATAAATTATATAACCATCTACATTTGTTTTAAAAATTAAAGTAAACTAAAAATAATCATTAGCTGGTTTTAGGAAGAGGTTTGCACTTTCAGGGTGTTGTTTCTTTTGCATGAAACTCAACTCAACACATTTTAAAACTTCAAATAAACCTCACATCTCGAATTGGCATGTTAATTTGTTTACGAAAGTATTTAATACATTAACAGGACCATTGGGAGATCTGTGCATTTCATCTGTTATACATAGTCCAATAAAAAGAGAGGAATATTAGTTATATCAGCTCAAAGCATTACAGAGATAAAAAAAACTATAGTGCTTTTAGCGTTGATTAGTTCTCCTATTATTTTAATTTTGAAATATAATTATTTGAAACGTATCGCCCTATAAAAAAAACATGAAAAGTTTTTCTTTGTGTTTGTGAAACTGTGTATTTGTTTTGAGTCCCTTTAAAATTACTTTCATAAAACCCCTTTTATCAAATGTGTACAACCACGTTGTGCCTTTGAGTTAAGTTATGAAACATTTCAGAGTAGAGGTAAGGCCTAAGTTATAATAATTGCCTTGTAGTTTAACGCGTTTCTCTATCTGCCTTACCAAATATAAATGAACTTTAGCTCAGTATTAAGTGACCTTGTTCCCGTGAGGTCATTTTTAGAAAGAATTCATTTTAATAGAATTATTTAATTTAGATTACTTCCTGCCTTTGCTTGATGATGTCCTTCAAATTAATCGTATCAATACAATTTTCTTTTCTCAGGATTTCAAGTTTTATGTTTGGTGTTTTGTTTTGTCTTACTAATGTCTTGAAAATTAATATGAACATATTTTTTTTAATAATATTTGGTAATTTATTTTCTTGTGAACAATTTATCCTTGACGATGATGTGGATTGGCCAAAACTCTTTAGCGATACAAATGTAATCTATTTGTATGACATATCTAATCAATTCTTTCATCATAATATTAGTGTTAATGAGTTAGGATACATCTTATTTTATTTTTTAAACTTTAAATGATAGTGGGTGAAGTCAGTTTCCCTCTTTACTCAAATAAATAAGAGCTAACAACATATACTAAAAAAACTTAATTAATCATAGCTGCTATAATTTAATTTAGATAATGATTTAATCAAATAATCAACTTAAAAAGCAATATAATTACTTTGAAATTTCTAAGAATTTCACTTCAAACGATTCTTGTCCCCCATGTCAGAAGAATTACATTTTAATAAAATTTTCTTCTAATTTTACATTAAATATTTACTCTTGTTCTTAAAATGCTCTCTCCAAGGTTACCTTAGACCAAAATAACATAACAATTATTATATTTACTATTGTAAGCAGTGTATAGGGTAAAATAGAAGGAGGTGAGAGTAGAATTTGATTTGTAATATTGAATATATCCATACTGAGCGAACGAAGCAATATTTTATATGGCCAGTCTTTTGAGATTGCCGTGCACATAAACTACCACGAGTAGTCTCTTGCCAAGTCAACATAAATCTTCATAAAATTGTCATCAAGCTTTTGCAAGTGGAAATACAGTTTACGCCTGACTTCCCTCTGCCCCATTGTTTCTCTTGAAAAGCGTCTTGGTAAACTCCAGCCCCCCCCCAACCGCCCCACCCGTTCAATCCCCCTCCAGAAAATCGTGGTCTCAAGGTAAAGGGTCAGCTTACCCCTGGGGTCCAGGCAACACATGGTGGGGATATAATCTACGCCTTAGACTTAGCACTTTGAACTGCACCACATGCAAATCTTGCTCCGTTTACATCCGTTGTGATATTAGAGCGACAAATATCATTTTTCAACAGAAAGTAAAATGAAACTTGTTGTCAGACAAACAAACAGATATTTGTATTATTTGTCATTTTTTATTGTTTAAAAAACTATACTATTTTGTAGGGTTGATAAATAACTTTGAAATGAATTGATAAAATATTTCCATATTGCTTTCTGCATTTATCTGTGAAAATGTAATTGGGTTAAGGAAAGTAGATTACATTTTTCGTAAAACCAAAGTGGAAACCCATTTAGGAAAAATCACACTTTACACCCATCCAGAATTTGAACATTAACCTTCCAATTCAATTGTGAGAGAGGCAATTTAAGCCACGTGACAACCGATACGGGTTTCATTAACTTTATAAAAGAACCAACAACGAGACTCTTAATAAAATAGCTTACGGCCTAAATTGGTTTTCTCACGTAAGTAGCGTTTACTAGATTATTTAGACACATCAATTTTGAATTTAAGAATTTTTTTTACGGTTTAATGGATAATGGCTTATGCATAAATGTACTTAGTAAAATAATGAAACACTCTTTAAATGTATAATTGCATGAACTGTACTTTATGCATGACTGTTCGGTGAAAGATTTTTCATCAATTATTATTTTACAAAATATTAATGAAGAGTAGATTTTTTTTACAAGGTCTATGGAGATTTTTTATTTTTTAGAACCATGACTTACTATCCGTTCAGGCTATGCTTATGTATTAATTACGCTAATGGTTTTAGGGATTAGGATGGCTATGTTTAGAAAAAGTGTACCCACATTTGCGTGGAGAGAGAGAGTGTGTTTATTATTATTAGCACCGCGTCTTACTACCCGTTCGGGTTATACGCACTTACGCTAATGTGTAATGGTAGGATGATTGTGAGATGAAATGGAGGACCTACAGTTTAACGTGGAATCCGAACCACAGTGGAGGCCTGGCATTCCCCACATTCACAAGTTGTGATTAATACACATCTTGTCAGAGGTGAAGGAAGAGTTTGGTAATCAGATAAATCTTTGCCGGGACTGGGGATTGAACCCCAGCCGCCAGCATAGAAGTCTGACACCTTACCCCTGGACCACCAGGTCACCGAGAGAGAGTGGAAAACCATTTTGGAAAAAACACCCTTAGTACACCCAATCGAGATTTGAACCTCTAGCTCCCCGTCAATGGCGGTATAGTCCAACACGAGAGAAGTGCGTTAGACCATGTGGTCACCGAAGCAGATATATGCACAGTTAAAGTTTTTAAATGCAGTAATATAATATGAATAATATTTTACAATATTGATCAAAATAAATTATGTTATTTTTTAATTAAATTGCATCAATAAATCAAAAATATATATTTATAAAATTCATCCTTTTAAATTATTTTATAATCACTCAATATTTGCAACCATCTTGAAATGTTACTATCAATTTAGTTTGATTTAAATCCAATAGCATTCACATTCAATTAAATAAATATTTTTATATTTTATAAACATTGGACATCAATGCATAACATATAATTGATTTTAAATACACGTAACTATTTGAGATAATTAACTGTAATTTTAACCAATTTGCCATAAATTCACTAAAATGTAATTCATCAAAACTACGTTGATCAATCTCAGAACACTTTCAAAATTGTGTATTGCAATTGCCGTTTTTAAATGGTGTTACATTATTTTTAGAAATACCATAATTATGTTTTTTTTTATATTTAAGTAACAACCTATAAGAACAAACACACAGGATATTAGTTGACAAATCGTTGAGTGAAGCGTAACTGCAAAGTAACATAATCGTAATATCTACTCAAACAGCAATAATTTAGATTTGGCACAGAGGGATGGACGTTAATTCCATTTATAAATATCGTCACTTGCTTACGTAGAAACAATCTAGAACTGGCTGACATATTTTTATGAAATTTAGTCAGACTCATGGATAAACAGAATATTTTTATATGAAAAGGTTCTAGTTTAAATTAGTAGAAGTTTGAAACCTTGATATTAACTTTGATAGGGGAAATTATCCTAATATCGCACCCATTTTAAAAAGCTTAATCTATGAATCCATTGGTTTCTAAAAATAAACAATTACCATTGTTCTGGTTTTATTTGTTAGTGCCCTAGCGTATTGCAAGGTTTCATTTTGGTTTTATATGTATATAAAAATTTAAAAAATATCAATTTCTGGTTTAAAAAAAATTGTTCCTAATTTCGCACAGGTTGTGCGATATTAGGCTCTCAATTATGTTACCTTTCAAATTATGTTAGGCATGGTAAATAAAAGTCAAGCAAGGATTTAGTTCTAAGAAACTGTTTTAATATTGCCATTGTGTTTAATAAAATGTTGTATTACAAAATTATATAAAAATATATCAAAATTAATAAGTCTTATAGCTCATAAAAATTATAGAAATTTTCACATGAAAAACTCATTTCAATTTCTTACCCCCAGGTTTGAGCATCTAAGCTTCCAAACAAAAGTCACAGATAAATGATTTATAATCGTCTGTCCCTGAGCATTGCTCATGGCACCAAACACGACACTTGGTGCAGATAATCCATTGTTCTCCCCCCCTGTCTGTTGAATATGACTTGTTACAGTAAGGACATTCACAATCATATTCACTGTCCTCTTCATCTGTGGATACAGTCAGAGGCTCAGCCAACTCTTCTTCACTTGATTCTGAAGATAACACTTTCAGTTTATTCCTTTTCTTTATTGCATTTGTTTCCTTTCGTTTGCCTTTTGGAACTTTAGTCTTCTTGCTAGCTCGTTTTATCCTTTCAGATGTTGATTTTATCCCTGGTTTCTTGCTTACCTTAATTGCTTTAGCGTCCTTCATTTTTTCTTTCTTTGTAATGTCTTCTAACAGCTGGTTCTTGTAAGGCGAGCTTGTAAGCACAGCGGCAGGACAGCTTGGTCTTCCTCTCGCTTTAGTGGTTTGGGCTTGTACTTTTAAGGAAGGAAGAGGGCTGATATCAGCTGGCATTATTTTAGCAGTCCCTACAGGCGATAAATGAATACTGCTAGAACCAAGATATTGGAGGCTGCTAGAACTAGGTTGTTGGATTTCTCTATAACCAGGATGTTGGATGCCACTAGAACCAGGTTGTTGGATTCCACTGAAATAAGTTTGTTGGATTCCACTGGAATAAGTTTGTTGGCTCGTGCTAGAATCAGGTTGTTGGATGCTATTAGAACCAAGTTGTTGGATGCCACTTGTTCCAGCTCGTTTGTTGTTGGTTGTTGGATCAGAAGTATCGCCAACAGCAGCAAACTCATGCGGTTGAAAAATTTCACGGTTGAGGGGAAACAAGCCAGTTTTCCTGAAGCCGTGTTCTGCTGTCGCAACTGTAGCTGATTTGTTGTAAGCTTGACCCAACAGTCTTGCTATTTGATAGTGAGTTACAACTCTGCCTATGTTTTGCTTGATCCAAGATTCTATTGCTTGCGCGTAGTAAGACTTAAATGGTGCCATGAAAGATCTGTCAAGCGGCTGCATTTTGTGTGAGCAGTGGGGTGGCAAACTTACAATATGCACCCCATTATCTCGGGAAAGGTCTAATAATGGCAGGTTTCTGGTATGTGAGTAATGGCCATCCAAGACCAAAACCACAGGATCGTCTTTGGTGGGCTTCACATTTGCCAAGAACTGCTCCTGAAACCATTTCAAAAAACTTTCCATTTCTATCCATCCAGATTTATGGCACGCTGCAGTACTTCCGTTTGGGGCCCCATCAAGGAGCTCTGGTTTCATATTTTTTCTAGGAAACACCAAGAGTGGTGGAATAAAGTGGCCCGTTGCACTCATGCATGTAACCATTGTCACCAAGGAACCCCTCTCTGCCGAAGTAACTGCCCCAACTTGACGCTTACCCTTTAAAGATATCACTTTGCTTAATTTGTGCTGTACAATTGTCAGACCTGTTTCGTCGCAATTGTACAATCTGTTTGGAGAATTTTTAATTAATTTGAGCAGAGGCTCGTATAGGTCAAAAAATATGTTAACGTTTTCTCGAGTGAAGCCTTTGACTCTTTTCATTGAGGTCGCTTGTGGTTTCCTTAGGCTAAGTTGTGGATGCCTTCTCAAAAATGAGCGCAGCCACTTCCATCCAACTGCTTCATCTCTCTTTCCAAATGGATGCAGGAGGCCATTTTTTTCAGCTAACTGGAACGCCAGTCTTTTAATATCTTTGGCCGTCAGCCCATAAAAGCGAGACTCCATTTCCAAGCAGTATTTCACTAATGCTTCCTCTAATTCTCTACCAAGTGCTGGTTTTCTACCAAGTTTTGTAGTCACTAATTTATTTATATCTCTTTCCTCACAGTTTACTTTGTATTTTAATGTAGATTTGGGGACATCAAAGTGCTTTGATGCACGTAATAAACCCATTTCTTTCGCTCGGACAGCTAATATCACCTTTGTCATGTTTTCTGCGGACCATTGTTTCCGGTTTTTTTAACGGCATCTGTGACAATAAGTTACTTCATGCTGCGAGCTAAATAATATTTTTACTGTGCATAATATCGCACAGTGCGGTATTATGGCAACACGAAGGGGGCGATATTAGGCACACTGAGAAAATTAAATATGCTGGACGTTGCAGTTAGAACAATGGCCTTAGCTAAAGTTACAAATGTGACTAACAAAACTACGTTATACAGAGATGTCATGTGTGCAGTTACGTTTAAAATATCATCTACCTTCATTGATAACACTTGCTGTTGAAGTGACCCCTTGAAAATATTTGCACTGGAGTAAAATCTTTAAAAAATCACTGAACACACAGATCGCTCTAACCACTCTCAATTCTTCCACTAGACTAGTATCTGGCCCAGAGCAAAGGGTTAAGCCTTCCACAGCTATGTTGCCTAATGGGGAAGATATCATGTGTGCGATATTAGGAAGGTGTGCGATAGTACGCGAATCTCCCTTACTAAAGACAAAATTATAATTTTTACTATTTTATTTTTATATGATTACATATTACCTTAAATTAACGTTGCCTAAACGTATTTGTTGGGTATTTAGTTCCAAAACATTGGAAATCATTGTTAACTATCGACACTAATTTTACGATGAAAATAAACTTTAATGCAACGTCATATCACGCGTCTAATAAATCAAAATATAAAGAATACGTCTTTATTCAATTATTTAAATAAATTATTTTGTGGTTGAATATTTGCTATCACTATCTATTTATTATTATTTGTATGAGTTAAGATAATTTTTAGATTAGGGTAGGAATCGGATCATTTTATCGGTGCTATAGTTCTGGGGTTATTTCAGCGTTGAGGTTTGCCACAAAAGAAACATCTGGATATTCGATGTGTCTTATACGTAGGCCTACATATGCGTACATATTGTATCGTACATAGATAGAACGAGGACCCATAGTTGATGTTCCATCAGCATTGAGATGCAATGAAAAAATAAGCTCACAATATCTAATTGGTATCTTTGTATTGCATTAGCATTGGTCTAATGTTGTTAATATAATGTCTTGCAGGCCACTATTCAGAGATGTTTCCTCAAAGTCCAAAATTTCCAAAAAGCCTTTCTATAGAATTTGGTTCGGATTCCACGTTAAACTGTAAGTCCTCCATTTCATCTCATAATCACCCTACCATTTACACATTAGCGTAAGTGCGTATAACCCGAAAGGGTAGTAAGACGCGGTGCTAATAATAATAGTAATCATAATAATAATATAGAATTAGCGAGAATATATTATTTCGTGATACCGTTGTTTATAAGTGATATTTTTCCATTTCTTCAAATTAATATTTAAATGGACTAAGGTGATGATGACCTTACCTTTTTATTAATATACATTCTGTGTCTTTATTTGTTCCTGGACACACATTGCAAGCAACAATCACCTTTTGATAAATATTTAATCTTGATTACGAGAAATATATGGTTTGATGCAATTGTTAATCCTTTATCATGTTGAATATAATATTTTAGTTGAATTTTCAATTTTGTGTGTGTATATAGCCTCTTGGATGAATTAGTCTCTGTAAGCCTCTATAGAGTGTTACTTATAATGAAAAACCATCTCAAGATATACATTTAGAGCAAAATACTTAAATAAATTAAATATATATATATATATCTTTAGTTTCATAGCCATTAGTAAAATAATAGTTTAACCTACAGCTATGACTATAATCACATCGATAAATATCAAGTATTAACGAAATCCACCAAACTATTTATAGCTTCAGCGGTAAATACAATAAGATAGGAAGAAAGTCAGAGTCAGATGGACAGAGCAAATAATATTGGCAGCTTCTTGAGCTAGGAAAGCACAAAACATCAAGATACTTCATAATATCTAGTTTGAATATGTTCATAGCTAAAATACTTTCTCTTCATGAGAGTAAATGATCTTAGATACAGCTCTTTCCTTATCAATGGTCAATGAAACAGTTTACATCAGATTCAGCTTGATATGCTTCTATATTTGATTCTCGGCAGTAACTTGATAGGGTGTATATGAGTTGCTGTTCACCCTAAAATCTGACTATCTTCTTGTTGTGGGAGGGTTCCCATTTATTTTTCTGTTATCAGAAGTCCTCTTAGCAGTTCTTATTTACTGCTTACAGTTCTTTATGGTGGGTTTGTTCGGACATTCATCAAATACGGTGGTACATTTTGCTCTACTGCTTACAGTTCTTTATGGTGGGTTTGTTCGGATATTCATCAAATATGGTGGTACATTTTGCTCTACTGCTTACAGTTCTTTATGGTGGGTTTGTTCGGACATTCATCAAATATGGTGGTACATTTTGCTCTACTGCTTACAGTTCCTTATGGTGGGTTTGTTCGGACATTCATCAAATACGGTGGTACATTTTGCTCAACAATGTGATTTCCCATACGAAATATCCCTTTGAACACATCCTCAAAAGTGGCAGATCTAGGCCGTTTAGCACAGTGAAGTAAGAAGTCACGATCATTGAATTAAACACAGTAAAATTGGAAAAGAGCGCATTCCTTAAACTAGACAGATTTGACAAGCTATGACTTTTTAACTATTTTTTTTAACACACACTCAAAAGAGATAGGCAGTTTAGGTGCAAGCTCACACTGGAAACACATTTTCAACTCCTGAAGGTCATGTACAATAACATTTATTCTGTCACATATTTGCTGCGTGTTGACCACCACAGAGTTAATTACTACCAGTGGAGTTATTTTATATTTCTTGTGGATTACGATAAAGCTGAAATTTTCACTTTCCTTGCTGCTAACGAAGCCACGGTCTTTTCTATGGATTGGTCACCGCTATTTCAAATGCTAAAACAACCCCATACAATACTTTCATGCCTCTTGGCTCGGACCGGATTGGTTCGGACCAGACCCACAGTGATGATATGAGTGAAGCTATTCGTATGAGGAAAATAGTTCTACTCCATTTTGTGCCTTCAGGGTTGAAAAATCAAAGAAATAGTATGGAAAGCTTTTGCATATATTTAGTCAATATGTTTAACAATGTTTATTTGAAATACTATTTTGTAAAATGTTGGTTTTCGAAGTAAAAAAAAAAAAAACTTTGGTCCCCATTTTAAAAGATTGTGGCTTTAGCCAAGTTTTTATTTAGGGAGGGGGAGTCAATTTGTATATTTCGATCAGAAGAATAGATATTTCACTAATATTCTTGCTTGTAGGAATTTTATTTCAAAAACCTAATTTTTTAACGTATAATGACTGCCTAGCCTATAGTACTATATATAAATAATCTCTTGAAAATAGCGTTAGTAACTTAAAAATAGGGACGAAACAACGCTATACAATGACGTATAAATAAAAGGTGAAGCTTTGGGGATGAATTGCTATATTCTCTTAAATCAGACACATCTGAATCATATTCAAATAAATTTTAAATTGACACCTAACCACGGCAACTGGCTTAAAATATTTTTACATTACGTTACGGAATAAACACTCTTTATTATACTTTATGCATTATTATTATTATTACTACTATGTATTATTATGTTATTTATCATTATTCTAATCTATCAATACTATGTCCTATTTTTTTGTAACTATTTATCAGTATGTATCACTATTTAACTGGTATTGATTATTTAATTATGTTATTATGCGTGCTTTTATGGTAGTTGTGTACTTTTCAGTGCTGGTCTATCATAGGTCTCACGACTGGTGGCCAGCACTAAAATAAAGGAAATTGAAATTAATATTATTATTATAATTATTATTATTATTAGTATTAGTAGTAGTAGTAGTAGTAGTACCACGTCTTACTACACGCTCGGGTTATACGCACTTACGCTAATGTGTAATGAAAAAGTGATTGTGAGGTGAAATGGAGGACTTACAGTTTAACATGGGATCCGAACCACGGTGTAGACCTGGCATTCCACACATTCACAAGTTATATACATTATTTCATTAAAAAAATTAGTAGTTAATATAAATAATAATTTATTTCTAAGCATTAATATCCAAATAATATATATTTTAATAAATAAGGAGTCCTAAATAAATAACTATTACTGTTTAACATTTCCAAGACTTATTCTAGTCTTCGTGTTTAAAAATATATAAGGTAATATAGGCCCTAACTAAATGAATAACTGAAAACTCTAATATTTGTCAAGATGATTTGGAATGCATAAAAGTGCATATACAATTTGGCTGGATCAAAAGAGATAATGAATTAAAAAGACTTTAAATTACTTTCTGAGTACCAATATTTTTATATTATTATTATTATTTGCACCGCATCTTACTATCCATTCGGGTTGTACGAACTTACGCTAATGTGTAATGGCAGGGTGAATGTGAGATGAAATGGAGGACCTACAGCTTACCGTGGAATCCGAACCACGGTGGAGGCCTGGCATTCCCCACATTCACAAGTTGTGATTAATACACGTCTTGTCAGAAATGAAATAAGGGGCCAATATTATTGTTAGTACTGTAATAATTTTGCTATAGTTTTTTTTCAGTCTAGTCTTAACATTGACACTAGAGAAAAATGTCTAGCATTCTGAAAAATGATGTTTTGGCTAACTCTTTGCTAATATAGTTATTTTTAGCACTGCGTCTTACTACGGATTCGTAGTTTGAGTTTATGTAATAACTACGCCAATGGTTTTAGGTATTAAGAAATTTGTGTTTATAGGAAATGTACCCAAATTTCCATGGAGGGAGAGTGTAAAACCTACCCTCAGTACACCCGACTTAGATTCGAATCTTCATCTCCCAATCATCGATGGTCTAGTCTACAGCGAGATTAGCGCCTTAGACCATGCGACCACTGAAGTGAGTCTTTGCTAAGCTACTTTAGCTATAATATATAGTGTAATATAAATGACGTAATATAAATTGATACAATTTAAATAAATTAAGTTTATAGATAAAAGTAAGTTTATAAAAAATTAAAACGTTTGCTGAACTTCTTGAATGATTTTGTAAATTCATTTCAAAATAAATCTAAACGAATTATTGTGGAATGAAAAAAAAACCTAATTTTATGTTTCTTAAGATATTTTACCAATCTGCTTTGAATTGTCATTCTTGCAATAGACTGGACTTCCTACTATAGGGGAATTAGGGCTTTAATCCTTGTAGATGTATCAATGGGTGGGGGTGAGGGAATTTACAAAATGTTTTACACTCTTTATCCACGTAAAGGCTGATAACTCTAATAAAAATCATACATTTCACATACATAATAAGTTTGATTAATTATTATTTACTATGAGTACAATCCCAAAGGGTAGAGGTACGCATTGAATACAAAAATGTACAATCCCTAAGGGTAGAGATACGCATTGAATACAAAAATGTATATTTTACTAGTTGGTTTATTTATCAAATATACTTATTTATTTTATAGTTAGATACTAAATATTTATTCAACTAGGCAAGGAATGACATTAGAGAGAGAGTATATTTGTACAATTCAGAAATGATTGTGAGAATTGAATCAAAAATATACTTTTATATACTAAAAGTTGTTAGATAAAATCAATGGAAATATAATTGTCCAGTTATCAAATGGTAATTCTGTTAATGGGAATAAAGAATATACTATTTTACTTAGCAAATTATATCATATTTTTATTATAATATCAATTCCAATGCGTATTGTAGTTCTAAAAATGTGATTAGTTTACGCAATAAGACATAATGTAATAAAATTAATTCATGATCGTTCGCCTGGGTTGGATTGTATTCGTGATATTGTGTCATTATTTCGTGACGTGGCTTAATCTCACCGTTTCTACAGTCAATTGTTATTACACGTACAACGAGCCCGGGTCATCAGACAACACAAACTATTAACCGACTGCCTGCTACATGCAGGCAAATTTCAAGATATTAGCTTGTGTGTGTGTGCTTAATGCTAAGTGGGTTTGATGGTTTCATTTGGTGCACGGGTAGGGTACCGGTTGTAGGCCAGTAATGGACACACGGCGCGGAGAGGGCTATTTGCCTTTTCCTTACAAGTAGCACTGCCTCGCCTCTCCCAAACTCTCAACATCTGCTAACTAGGACATAAAACGCGCAATCTCTTAAAGACCACTTAAACGTCCCGAAACGTTCCGCCCTCCTTGGCAATCCTCCCCCCCCTAACCCCCCTCACTAACCCATGTGGAATGAAACATACATAGAACCTCCCGACTGAGAATTAATTTTCCGTGGCTATGGTATTAGAGAAGGAATGGCTGCACTAAGGAGACGACACGCCTGCTTCAGTTGCGACCAAGTTTTGGGCAAAGTGGTAAGGTGGAAAGGGTTTTAAGGGGATCGGAGGAGGGGAGGGGGGGTCATGGAATTTCTGTTACGTCCTTCTACTCTGCTGATATCGAACGACATACACAGACTATCTCAGCTTCATCTGAAGCGGTTTGCCATCTAAAGCAAGAACCCCTCTCCATCTCACCCTCTAAGGTTAATTAAGTAGACTTTCCTTTCTTCTGATCCAACCGCCCATAGGAAGTTTATATACTGTAAGACGTGCCATAAACGAGAAAAACAGGCAATTCTTGAACATCAAGTATTTTCACATCACACAAACTGAAAGGGTTGGCTATGACGTGTTTTTTTTATTCAATATGAATGAACGTCTTATCTGCAAGACAACTCTAGTATATCGCATTGAAAACCTTCCTTTTCATTCGTTAATATGAGGTGAGTTAGCTTAGACCGTTGACAATATCAGTGACTTTTTAATATTAATATGGATCAAATAATAATTTTGTGTGTCTAAAATTACAATTTTTTGTTGATATGTTATAAGTAAAATAAATGGTACGACACAATTATACACACTTTCATACATTATACATAAGAGCTTAGTACAAAAATAAATAAATATAAATTTAGTTGTAAATAAACTATATATAAACTATTTTTATCAGAAAAATAAATATTCAGCATTATTTATAATGTATAACACTTCCCAGCGTCTCATTTAGAACCAAGTCTTAAATGCCATTTTTGAAAAATTTTGCATTTTCAAAAGTCACTAGAGTGAACTTACGGATAATTTTAAAGATTTAATCAAAATAATATTTTTACCTTGATGTGTTCCATATAATATCTACATATATACTTTTAACGAAATCCACAATCCACTGACATACAGATTTAAAGTGAGAACATAGAGGATTGTAAAACCCAATTTTTTTAAAGTTTAAGGTTACATTAAACGTCAAAATGAATCACAATATAGAGGTTAAGATATTCATCCATACAATACTTTCTCTACATGAAAAATAAAATTATGTGTATATCATCCCTAACTTTGAGTACAAAACTGATAACAACTATAATTTCTTAACAATAAGCATAATCTGAGTATTTTATCTAGTGTCTGTCATAATGAAACTATGATTGTACTTCCCTTGGCTCAGTCCATTTTGGACGGTATTTTTTGGTGGCAAGCAAACTGAATCGGACACATCGTTAGGAGGAGCTGTCTTCTGCACGGCGTCATAGAATGAAAGGTTGAGGAAAAGAGGAGTTTAGGAAGATGGAAGATTCAAATACTAGATGACTAAGGAAAGAAGAAAATTCTGGATGCTGAACTGGAGGCAGAAAACAAGGCGCATTGGAGGTCTAAGTTTTACTGACAAAAAGAATGGACCTGTCGTAAGACAGAAAACCTAATAAAAAAATAATCTCCATTTCCATATCCAAGCACTTGATCTGGTCTAACGTTGGTTAGAGTGTAGATGTTTTATTTTCTTTCTCTTTATATTACATTTGCAATCTTTGAATGTGAACAATGTCACAGTAAACTGTAGTAATTTCAAAATAAAATTAGCTAGTTTTTGACATTTTGAAACGCTTTTTAACGCTTATTATTTTGTTAGGATATATTGTACACTCCACGTACCTTAATTTATTACAATATGGCCCTATTTTACAAGCTACACCATTAGTGTATGTAACCAAACAATGTAAGCATGCTTCTTTTCATAGTAAACGTGGCTGTTGGCATTGTTAGATAATATTTCAGAACTAAGATTTATGAAAATTCCATAAACTATTACTGACAGTTATAAACGTATGAATATATATAATTGCACATGGGATTAGTTATTACATTAATGTCAATAAAAAAACTCCCCCACTTAACTAGTATACCTTTGTAACATTAGCATCAGTAATATTTTACAGGTAGCTAGAAGAAACTTATCTTGTTTAACTAACTTATGAACTTCACTAAGTTATAAACTTCATCTAGAACTCAAATCATTAGTTCTCTCTTCAGAAATATAATCTTATAATGGAAAGTACGCAAGTGTTGATATTTTTGGTAAAAACGTTTTTTTAATATAAATGTCACAGTAAGTGATATCTAATAAAATTTAACTACAAATTACTCAGTAAAAATATAATGAATACTTTACTGTAATCAATAATAATATTTTAATAAATTGATAGGAACAAGGATGGGCTTGTTTCAAAAAAGGTTTTGTTAATATTTGGTCCAATATTTGTAGTTTCACTAATTTCAATTTATTTAATAAAGAAATAAGTACTTACACATAGTAAATAGTTTGAAGAGAACTTTACCAAGTAAACTAAACTACTTGTAGCGTACATTCAAAATCTACTCAGACCAAAGGATAAGCAAAATCCAGTGGTTAAGGTGTAATCCAAAAATAACATATTGTATCGTCGATATTTAAATAATTATAAAATAAATTAAATTAAGCTATTTTTTTAATTCAGATTTAGAATGTCATCCCATTAAGTTTAGTTTAATTGAATTGACATTAAATTTGATATTACTAACTTTTATCAATGTAAGATGCAAGTTATACTAATTGTTCATAGTGTTCAAAATTTGTTTTACGCAAATGCACATACATAACTTAGTAGCCACCTACCAATAGTAATATTATTTTGTATTTTTAACGCAAGATCTCAATAAAATACATCTATTTTTTCCCCTTCAAATAATCACTTCTGATGTATGGTTTATTATTATATTTATATAATTAAACTAATCTGATAGAGTATATTTCAATATAGCCTAAAATATACAGCTGTTATTAGAAATCTCAATAGGTTATAAGAGTAATTTTGCGTAAACTTTATTAAAAATATGGATCATGTTATAAATGTATAGCTTATTTAGTACTGACACAAATGGATTCAAATCAAATACTTGAATATTTGCAATCTTTAATTTCTAAGTATTTGTTGATACATATTAATAAATATAGTCCTTTAAAAAATACATGCATCTGAAATAAATTAAAACACCTTAAAGTTTGAATTTACAAGTTCGCTTTTTCCCACAAAAATATGGAGTTTAGAATATTTATATTATAAGCTCACATATTTTAATTATATTATATTTTTATAGTTCAACTCAAACATAATTATGGATTACATACCAAAGCTATTAAATGTCTTAGTTATGGTTATAGCCGAATATTAATATCACATTCTTTAAATCCAAAAATTAAACCTGGATACCAGAATCTAACCCGGGATGTACTGAGCAAAGGTCCTGGGTTAGATCCATAAATAAAATTGCTTGAAACAGATAATTTTAATAATGTTACGACCCGCCTCGGTGGCATAGTTGGCTAACGCGCTTGTCGTGTTGAGCTCGACTGCTGAGGACGGGGAGATCGTGGTTCGAATCTCGGTCGGGTGAACTGAGGGTGGTTTTTTCCTAAATGGTTTTCCACTCTCCCTCCACGCAAACGCGGGTTCACTTCCTCTGATTTAACCTTCCCAATTCCTAATCCATTAGAGTAACTAGTACTTAAAGCATATAACCCAATGGGTAGTAAGACGCGGTGCTAAATATTATTATTATTATTAATAATAATAATGTTACGTAATGTGCAAAATAGACTTGCTATGGAAAAGAAGTACCCTTGAAGGATATAGTATCTAGGCCTTCTAGGGCGTACTTTGTACCCGACAATGGAGAAGAAACTTGGATTCTAGAAGCAAGAGAGACCAAGGAGTTGAGGCCAGAGTAATGAGGTTTTTGAGGAGCATGCTAGCTGTCACAACGAAAAACAGGATTAGGAATGAAACTGTCAGGGCAAGAGTCGGGAACAAAGAGTACACGAGATAACAAGGATGAGATGTTATGAACATGTTCTAAGGATGTAAAAAAAGAAACAATTCCAAGGAGAGTGATGGGAGATGCGATTTGTAGGGTCAAGAACAGGGAGACAATGAAAGATATGGGAGGAGAAGATAACAGCAAATGTGCGAGTGAGACGAGAAGAATGGAAGTAAGTAAAGGAGGAAGAAAGGTGGAAGGAAATATGAAGATTAAGGCATTTTACTAAACTGACCCGGCCACAGGCTGGAAAGAGTTGATGATGTTGCTGCTTAGTTTAGATAAAAGGGCTGATAAAAACAGGTTATTTGTTTTAAGGCGTAATAAATTTCATGTAAAATACAGTATGTATATTTTTATCTTTTTTTTTTGTAACGTTTCTTTTGTGAACCCATTTGTGTAGGTAGCTCAGACGGGCAGTAAGACTCACATCAGAAAAAAAAGGATCAATTTTTGCTATCCGTATATTTATACTCATGATATTGGGATGAATTATATATATATATATATATATTGTCGACCTCGCCTGAGCACCCGATAGTCATGGGCTCAAACCCAGCTGGGGTCGACGGATTTTTCTTGAGCGATAAAAGTCCGTAACACAATTTTCATCGGAGGGGAAGTAAAGTGGTCAGTCCCATGCCGATTGTGGTATGTGTAAAAATTTTGTAAAGTATGTGAGATACCTTTCCCGGCTAAATTGGTAGGCCATTTTGCTCTTTCTCATAGAAACAATTGTTTACTGATACAATCAGTCGGTTCATAAAGTTCATGTTAGATATCTCAAATAAATAATTTAAAAAAATAATTAGGTATTAGGTAATTGCACTATGATTAAAACTTTATCGACTTAGTAGTCACACCACGTTTTAAATAAAGGGAATAGAAGTGGAGTAAAACACCATATTCTGGTTTCTTAAGAGTACAACCCGCCTCGGTGGCGTAGTTGGTTAACCCGCTTGTCGTGTTGAGCCCGACTGCTGAGGACGGGGAGATCGAGGTTCGAATCTCGGTCGGGTGAACTGGGGGTGGTTTTTCTTAGATGGTTTTCAACTCCCCCTCCACGCAAATTCGGGTTCACTTCCTCTAATTCAACCTTCCCAATTCCTAATCCATTAGAGTAATTAGTACTTAAAGCGTATAACCCGAACGGGTAGTAAGACACGGTGCTAAATATTATTATTATTATTATTAAAAGTATATTTTTAGTGCGGGGGAAACATTATTACTCCAACAACAAACCCCTCAGCTTGAGGACCACTTATTCAATGTATTCGCAAATAACTTTCATATTTAAAGGACATTTCTGGATCCACAACCTGAGGACGTGCTTGATGTGGTGACAAGGGAACCACCACACAGGCGTGTGCAAAAACTTATGTTGAGAAATCTGAAGATACAAGACTCTTTAATAATCCAAGACGTAGATGAGAGGGTAATGCAAACATGTATTTGAAATAGTTTGGGTGTCAGGATAGAGATAGGGTAGAATGGAATTCCTACGTTTTCTCGGCAATGGACTTTCGAACTTCTTGAGGTCAGAGAGTGAGTTAATTAGTACTCTAGTGAGTTGTTTTATTACCAATACGTCTTCCTACCTGTTCAGGTTTCACACATATGTACTAATTACGCTATTGAGTTAGGGATGAGAAAGGTTGAATTTTGATTAAGTGTACTCACATTTGCGTAGAAATTTAATGGAGCCCCACTTTTAAAAACCATCCTCAGTACACTCAACAGGGATTTGAACACAGTTCTCCCTGTAATTGGTGGTCTAGTCTAACACGGGAGTAACGCCTTTGACCAGGCGGTTACTGAAGCAGGCAATTTATTTAGTTTAGTTGTGAGGGGAGTAAAAATCTGGCATTAATTCCTTTTCAAAAAGTTTTTAATAAAAATAGCCACAATTGTCTAATTCATCATCCCTGATAAACCGTGATATTTTCTCGTGATTTTTAGTTCTTTATCTGCTGTTTATAATGTGCATATTTTTCTAACTAGGGAACAATAAGGACAAACTTGATGGGATTGCATCAACTAAGGATTAAATATCCCTTGGGACACTTGTAAAATACAGGAGTTTACTATAGTGGCTATATCAATTGAGGATGTAAAGTTAAATATAGTTTAATTCTAGAAACTGAAGTAAAAGTAATTTTCAAGGTCAGCTTCCACAGCAGGGCGGCTCTTAGCTACGCACCTCTACGAGCTGCCACACGTTTTATTAATTACATATATTAAAATCTCACCACACTCATCAGAGCACGGTGCGTCGTTTCTCCGCATAAAGTTATTATCATTATTATTATTATTATCTTTATTATTTTTATTATTATTATTATTATTATTATTATTAGCACCGCGTCTTACTAACCGTTCGGGTTATACGCACTTACGCTAATGTGTAATGGTAGGGTGATTGTGAGATGAAATGAAGGACCTACAGTTTAACGTGGAATCCGAACCACGGTGGAGGCCTGGCATTTCCCACACTCACAAGATGTCTTGTCAGAGGTGAAGAAAGGGTTTGGTAATCAGATAAATCTGTGCCGGGACCGAGGATTGAACCCCGGCCGCCAGCACAGAAGTCCGACACCTTACTCCTATACCACCAGGTCACCCTCCGCATAAAGGATTTTGCGGAGAGAATAAAACGTGCGGAGGTGCGAGGCGCAGTGCCGCGCTGTAGTGGGAGCTTACCTTAAGCCCACCTTTAAAAACTAAAATAGATTAATCCCTCGCTTTTTCCTAAAAATAAAATAAAATGGTAAAAAGTGTTGATTCATGTTTTTAAAGTTTGGCCAGGTAAGTTAATGAGTCAATCAATATTACCCAAAGTTGAAAACGGACTCCTATACTTGTTAAGTAGGCGGTAAGAATGAATGTGAAGACTTGGTTATTCATCTCCCTTTCTTTGGCTTTGAAAAGAAAATACGTCTAAGGTAGAACCAAACACTTACTGTCGATATTTTAAATGAAATGGCAAGGAATAAAGTCTCGAAACTATATTTTTGGTAATTTGTATTTTAATTTAAAAGAAGAATAACCTGAGGATGATTTACACTAAATAAGTGAAACAATTAACTAACTTAATCAAACAAAATACCAAATATTTGGACAGAAAAATATATTTTCTCTTCTATTATAAAATGTTAACGTTTTTGTTGATTCATAATGTATTTGACTTTTAAGCAAAACCATTGTGTTCATTTCTTCGTGTTACATCATTTGGATCTTATTTTTAGTAAAACGATCTAGAAAAACATTTAAAATTCAACATTTGAGCAGTGATGGCTCACTAAGATTTAGGCCTCATTTTTACGGAAGTTGAAATTACATTTAGAGACATTTGAATAATAAATTTCGAAAGACATAATGTTCTATGCCATTATGTCAATGATATTAAATGGTCGTTTATTGTTATGGACAAAATGACAAAATAAATGCTATACTACTTTAGAAATTGAGTTGATTTTCACTCTTTATATATCTAATTTAGTTTATGAACCGAACATGTTTATGAATTGTTAGGATAAAAATAAATTAAGATTGATAGCATCACAAGTAAATATGTTATGCTATTATTTTTTTCACTAATATATTCGTTCTGTGCAGTAAAATTCAAAACTTCAATATAAACGTGTACATTTAAAAATTATCTAGGATTAACCTTTTTCCTATAAGATAATGGTATTAAAATAAAGTAATATCTTAAAATACAGTTCGTACAAACGGTTTGTTATAGTCGTTGAATATGACAAGAGAAACGGAAATTTGAGTTGTGCAACCTTATATTTTGTATTATTTTTTTACACACTAGCCACATAGTTTCGATTGAAATTTTCTACATTATGAAACAAAACAAATGAATTACTATCAATGAGTAATATAAGTATTTGGCTCAAACTTCAACCTGTAATAACCTGCAGCCCTTCCCAAAAATCTAGATTTGTAAAATGTTTATTAACAGTGAAATATTGATGATTAATGCTATCCATCTTTTTATAATTAGGAAAATATATTCTCATAGATCAAAAATAATTTCAGGTTTTAGAATTGGAATCAGTTGTATCCTATTGAAGAATTTTTTGTATTGGTGCTGCGTGATTTACAACCCATTAGGGCCAGCTGCATTTATAAACTAAGGTTTTAACAATAAAGAATGAGGAGAGATAATTTGAAGAAATGAAAAATGATTTTGATATAATACGTGTATACTAGCGAATAATACGAGTAACTAAACCTTGTACCCCTGAACTAAAGGAAGAAGAGATAGGAGTTAAAACTATACACTCCAACAATCCTGACTTTTTTTTAGGTACAAGTAATAAATGAAACAAGAGGTGATAAAAAGATAATCTGCGTAACACACTATAGGGACTATTACTAGACAGTGTTGCAATAACTTTTCCCAATAGCGGTCTACTTTATAATNTTAGTTTATTAATAATATAGTAACATTTTTTTATCATCGTCAGTTCTCCATAAAAAAAGGAGTGTATTTGTGGTTTTACGTCGATGACTTAGCGGAGTTATCCTGTCAATATTTTACTCCTTTGATTCTGATCTATTAAAGTAAGAGAGAAAAATATTGTTTCTCTGAAAAAATTAAACGTAGGGATTATGACGAATCATTACGTTTTATATACACTACAATACAAAAATTATTCTCTCTGTCTTCTGGGCATTGTTTTTATTTTGTTTGGAGCCCTTTGATAAGGAATGATTTAATTTATGATAATTTTCGAATATCGACATAAAGATATTGTTAAAAATGGATATCATTAAGTGATAGTATAATAAAGATCATTTGAGGTTATATTACTTGTTACTTTTTACTGAGAACTTAGTCTTAAGCTATAATATACTATTTGAGAAAGTAAATACGATTTGGTCATGCCATTAGTTTTATGCAGACCACCTGTCATAGTACCATGGACCACCAACGGGTGACGGACCACAAGTTGAGAACCAATGTATTAAACAATAAGGTATGATTTATTACCAAATACTATACCATTTTTTAATTAAAGTACAGTAAAACTATTAATTTGCCAAACATAAATCAATAAACTAAGAACCCCATATCTGCAACAAAAAAAAAAAAACAGTAGTTGTATATTTGGCAAATGATAACAACAGTAAAAAAAACTTACATCTGGAAAATGAGAACCAAAGTCATAATTGGAATATATTAAAAATTATATATATATGTAAAGATATATATGTAGTATATATATTATAAATAAATTTATATACATATAAGTGTGCACTTGTTCATACATAGCAGCTAGTAATTTTAAAAATGTCAGAGCTCTGCGTCCGGTAGGAAGACAATGCTTATGAAGGTCGTGATAAGACTAACAAACACTTTGAGGGGGGGGGGGGTAGTGTGTCTTATACCTGCTTGATGAATTTAAATCCTATACCACCACGAGAAGAAGTTTTTTACGTAAATTTTTGAAATTTCAAAACCCCTAATTTCACCAACCTCCCCTTATAAATTTCAAATATCTAAGATTTATTGTAATATCTGGGGTAATACAGCTATATTCGTGTTATTTTTTAAATTTTTCATCTATCTTAAAACCACACAGTGGTTTGAGAGTTATTGAAACACAGCCAGGCAACAATTCATAAATATTAGTATGATTTAAGCTTTCTAGTGATCTTGGTTTTGGAGCTATAGCACCTACACACAAACAAATAGACATCTTATATTATTTATATTGAAATTAATTATTTGTTCCCATTGTCAGGCTTCCCATAATTTATGAGTTAAAGGCTCTGGACATGCCAGATTTAGTGTTCTATAGCAAACAAAAATTTAAGTTGGCTGTAATGTCTATATAATTATATCTAGTTATAATTAAAAGCTGGTACAATGAAAATACAATCAGTATGAGTTGAAAAAAATGCCAAAAATTTTTGTATTGTAGCCGCTAACTTTAAACAAAATGGTGGATGTAATTTTTAATTAGCCTAAATGTTATATTGAAGTCCAAGTTATATTGATGCAAAAATTTAACAGCACAAGCGGTACAGGGATTTGAGCGTGATTGAACAACAAACCAAATATATATAATATAAAACATGTTTATATAGTTAGTAGTATAAAAGTAGTAAAACAAGGTTCCCATCCACTTGCTTCCATGAATTGTCAGAAAGAATAATATTTTAATGGTCCTTCATTTGGCATCCTTCTGTACCAGGAACCATGCGGTCTAATACCTCATGCTCACAATCTGTCTTAACAAAATCTAAAGTTTTACAAATAAATTTGTTTAAGGTCAAGATTTTGCTTTCTATAGCTGTTGGTTCTGTAGCTACCTGAACAGCTAGAGTCTGTTCAACGTGGGAGTGGTGATAGCTTACATCTAGAAGATGTCAAGGCTGCCACTTCAGTCAGCTATAAAGTATCCAACAGTCGCTGTCAGACCACACGGTTCAAAATACAAAAGTCTGTGTCTTTTTATGAAACTACTTCTCTATTCTGTCTAAGCTTATACTCCCTTTTACCCCGCATACAAAAACCACTCTTTGTATTTATTATTATTAGCACCGCGTCCTACTACCCGTTCGGGCTATACACACTTACGCTAATGTGTAATGGTAGGGTGATTGTGAGATGAAATGGAGGACCTACAGCTTAACGTGGAATCCGAACCACGGTGGAGGCCTGGAAATCCCCACATGCACACTCTTTGTAATGTCAATAAGAAAGAGGGTAATGAGATCTACGAGACTTATTTTATCAGGGTAAAAAGGAAAGCTCACTGCTAGTTCACAAATATCTTATGATTTTTGTTAGTGTGAGCTCATTAAAAAATAATTTATTTGTTATAAGAAGGCTAAATTTAAAGATTTTTTTAAACAAGTTTAGTTTCATAGCTCCGCTAATAGGTTTAAATAGTCGTTGAAAATGAGCTAATGTATCTTTTCCCACTTTTTTTTAAAATTTTAATAAAACTAAGACTCAAGGGTTTTTTTTAAAATGAAAAAGAGTTTTGTTAAAATCTTTTGACTTCCTTTTGGCATGATCAATATTTTGATATAATGCAACGCGGAATTCAAAATTGCCTTAGAGCTGAATGTCTGGGCAGAAATTTCTCGCTTACTGAGGCGGCCCACTTAAACAGTTAATAGAAAATCATAATGAAAAACAATTTGTTTGTTGGAAGTGTTTTAACTGACAAAAGTAACAACATTAAAAATATAGTCCTGCAGGTCATATGGTTATATTAATTGTGTCTGGCTCACTGTGGAAGTAAAAAAAAGCCTAAGGTATATAAATGAAACAAATAGCCGAAGCTTTTGTTAATGCATTTTAGTGAGGATAATACCTCTTAGATATCATATTCTGAAAATTGAAAAATGACACCTGGACACGGGTTCGATTCCCGTTTCCAGGTGTCATTTTTCAATTTTCAGAATATTATATCTAAGGTATATACCCTAAAGATTTCTATGACTACTTCTTTAGAGTTAAATCTTTCTTGGTTAATTGAGTTTAAAGATAAACTTTCCGCTGGTCAAATGGTCTAACGCAATAAGCTCGACATAGTTGATTTAAAAAAAAATACTCTTCAGGTACACATCTAGGGATTTCACTAAGTATACCTGCAAAGTGCCATCTTTCTATTTTTCTCGGGTTTGTAATTACACACGTTGGAGGCCACGGGGCTCAATATACAGTCAACTCAGATTGTGGATATAGATATTTGGTTCACATGTACGAATTCACTAAAGCCTAAATGTGTTTCCTCCAAGCCTTAATGGCCCGTCTACAACCAAACGCACCCGCTTGTCGGACTCGCAACTACGCAATAACGTAAATTTGTCTGTCTACAATAGCTTACGCAAACACAATCGTATGTCGGAGCTGTCGGACCAGGTTGTCGGGAGGAGATGAACATTGTCCATCTCTTGCGTTTATGTAGTTGCGTTGGCTTGCGTTTAGCCAATCAAAAACAAATATGGATGGACTACTAAAATAAAATAATTTGAAGTTATTTGGTCTATGACAAAAACGCTTGGAAATGTATAGTAACTAATACAGGATTTTAAATTAAAATCATGTGTATTTAACCATTTAAATATTTTTTAAATATTTATTTCTTATTTGAAAACATTAATATGAATTTGACTTTTATATTCATCATTGATGTTTGTTCCTATTGGTTAAAATTACGTTTTACGACTTCTCATTGTAGACAGTCTATTTTGTATTTAATAAAAGCGTAATTACGAGTGCATTTGCGATTGCGTGGTTGTGATTCCGACAAGCGGGTATGTTGGTTGTAGACTGGCCTTAAAGGGGAGGGGTAGAATCAAACAGAATATCACAAAGATAATACATTTTATTGAAAACTATTAACTAACATTTAAATAGTAGGCTATGGGCTTTTGCTTGATTTAAACCGTTTAAATACATATTTTCAATCAATCCTTCTCAAGAGCCTGCGTTTTTCGACACTCATTTTCACATTTTAAGTACAGTACATACATTCAATAAAACTTAAAAGAACCTGTCTTGAAATCCTCCAGAGCCTCTTTCACTGTCGGGAAAACTTTCTTGACCCTCGTCTTTGTCACTTTCAATCTCTCTTAATAACAAACTTTCACAGACTAAACGATGGGCGGCTTCCTCTTGTGAAATTTGTTTGGTTATAATTTAATAGTAATTCCACTTTGACGGCCGAGGGGTATAAGGCGTCAGTTTCACAATAGAGTGGACTGATGATGACAGGGAGTTCAGCGTTTGAAACCCTGTCAGGTAACTGAAATTGGTTTCCATGATGGTATTTTATTCTACCTTCAAGTAAATGCGGGTACACTTCCTCTTTTTACAAAATTCCTCATAACAAACACATTAGCGGTATTAATACATAAAGGTATATCCTGAACGGTAGTAAGACGCAGGGATAAATCAAAGCAAAAAAACTTTATACTCCACATCGATAAGGTCTTTAATTTTAAAACAATTGTCATTGAAGAATTTTTGCACTTGTTTGAGTGACATTTCATCCTCTCCTTCAAAATTCACACATCCAGGGGCTAAACCAGGGTACCAGAAGCATTTATGAAAAGGGGATATTGCCCCACTCCTCCATGGCTTGTCAGCAAAAGAAGTGGCAGAGAATTAACCGGTCGGTCATCACTTGCTGCTACCATGGTATGAATCTTAAAGTGGGAATTAAAAATAAAAGAGGAAAGCATAACATTTTATTAGGAAGTACTAAACAGTCAATTCCTAAAAATGTGATCTTCTCAATCAGACAAAGTAAAAAAAAAAATATTACGGTTCCTAGTTCAAATCTTGTTCACGTAACGCTATGTTTGAGAGCTATGCGGCCTTAAGTGTAATTTAACAAACAAATATATTTAACTTTTTTTTTCGCTTAGTTTAATTTTTTTGATATTCTTAATGATTCAAACCTATCCACATAAAACAATTATTGTTTTTTCTATACTTTTTATTGTCATGGATTTTCTATTAAAAATTAAAATTATATTAATTAACTAAAAGAGTTTTCTACTTTGTATATTAGTTTAGATAAATCTCTACAAACAACCATTATTATTATTATTTTTTATTCCTTATTTGCAAACTCTAGACGCAAAAATTCTCACGTGCGATTCTTCCATTATACCCATGTTAAACTGTAGTTCTAACGGGTACCCGTCATTTGGCCTAAAGTCATTTGGCTAAACGCCTTTAGGCCAAATGATTTTAGGCCAACTGCCACGTCCCCATTCTAATACTTGACACCACGTAGCAACACGTTCAAGCTTAACCTGCGCTACTCGGATGTCTTCAAAATTGTTGAATCGACTTTCCTCACCTACCCCCTTCCACCCTCTCCATACCTACGCGGACAACATAACAAAGCCCTTGTTGGTCCCACTCATTAGCCTTTTTGCTTGACTGGCTTACAAGCTTTATTGGTACTATTCACCTAACCATTTACATTGTTGTCAATATTTGTAGAGAATTAATGAGAAAAATTCCTAAAAAAAACCAAAATGAATCCGGGCGATGAGTTCAATAGAAGTTTCAAGTATCAGTGGTTTGTTCAGGGCTCCAAAAGCGCGAGCTTTTTCTATAAATATTGAGATTAGGAAAATATCAAACTATTTACGAGATAATCATTAAATGTAATATATATTTATTTGAAACCGTGAGTTTTGTTTTAACTAATTTCTGTATCATACTTAAAAAATATTTGCTAAAAAATGGGAAGAAATAAAGGTGACAAAAAAAGGTCACGGCCGTGAACACAAAAAAAGTAGTAGAGCTTATAAACTAAAAAAAACCGCAAAATGAGTGGAAGCTAGGCAAACTGACTTTGCAGAATAAGGAGATGAGATTTTAAATGAAGATATGAAATCGACAGATTCATCAATTTAATACAAGACTAGGAAGCTATTTGGCATGAATAAATTACCATCCGTATGAATGGTAGGTTTATGAGTGATATATTCAGAAAGTTTCTTCATGCTTTTTGAAAAATTACTCTTGACACACTGATTTAATTTCTATGTCAAGATTGTAATTTATAAAAAAAAACTCTGGTCTAATATAAATTTATATCACAACATTAGTTGCTAAGAATCCAGCTAATAATCGTAAAAACTTATATTAGATTTTTTTATAATTATTTACATAAAATGTTTTGATAATAATAGCTTAAAAACTTTTTGTTTAACTCTTTTAATAATATTGATTTATCCTTTGTTCATTAACCAAAGTATAGTGTATACATTTAATATATTTTAGTAATTTTTTATTTAATTATATTTATTGCACTTCTATTAGTTTTAAACCTTAGCTTCTAGTTTTTATATAAAAAAAACAACTACACGATTACAAATAGCTTATAAAGCAGTGGTTATCAACCTGGAAGTTGCGTCATCCTGAGGGTCGTGGAAACCTACCGGGACGGGGACGACGACGCATTGAACAGTTAGGAAATAACGTTAAAAAATAGCTAATAAGACCAGACATATTTTATCTCAATCCATTTTTACAAAGTAAATAAGACCAAATAAGTAGTCCTAGAACCAATATTCAAGAAAACAAAAGTCTCAACCATCACACCAACCTTCAGTAATATTTTTGTACCACCATGCTGTCTGTTATACATTGAATTTTGTGTAAAATAACGTGACTAGAAAACCAAAATTTTAAATATCTATTTATCACGATCCCAAAGGTTGGGGGGGGGGGGGGGGGAATTTTG
>CABFVX010004083.1:0-30042 GCA_902151425.1 Timema shepardi | reverse complement strand
CTACAGTTTAACGTGGAATCCGAACCACGGTGGAGGCCTGGCATTCCTCACATTCACAAGATGTCTTGTCAGAGGTGAAGGAAGGGTTTGGTAATCAGATAAATCTGTGCCGGGACCGAGGATTGAACCCTGGCCGCCAGCACAGAAGTCTGACACCTTACCCCTAGACCACCAGGTCACCCTACGTCTAATAAAAACTTTATATATCACCAGATTTAAAATTGTGTATTTCAGGTTCAGGGACAGCTACACATAGCCCAGGGGGACAAATGCTCTCTAGTCGTCTTCATTTATGATAAAACACCTCTTTTAATATAAAAGATAAAGAAAGAAGACGATGGAGTTAATTAATTGCTCCAAAAGTTAAAAAGTCCTTGAGTGCCTGTTACCAGAAATTGTACTTAGAAAAGTTCCAAGAAAACTTTCATGTTTGGATCCTAATCTTCAATAGAAGTGCAACGCACCATTACTTCGCGAAAGAAAAAAACAACTAGAGAATCCATAGGTGTAAATACTAAGTACTATTAAAAGGTGTTATAACTGTAAAATTTTTGGGCGAACTAGATTAATTTAGATATGTAAATATTTTTATAGAATATTACAAGATTTATAAATCATAACTTTATTTTAAATACAACCAAGTTGGTAGAATGCAATAAGATATATTTAGGTTTGCAATTACCTATAGAGAGAGTTGACTGATTTTGATTGGAAGGGCCTTATAAGAGGCCTTTTTTCCTACTAGTATCCTACTATTCAGTAGTATTTTAGTTGAAAAAAGAGGCCCTTCTTACCAAAATCAGTGTATAGTAGTAGTTCAGTTGTACAAATATTTTTTATTTATATGAGTATTATAAATAATATAATAAAATAAATCTGTAGACATTCTATAAATCACACGTTGCTAGGCTAAGTCTAAAAAGCGATGGATAAACCAATAGTTACTATTATATTATACTTTCTTCATTTTCAAGGGATTGTTGAAATATTACTTTAGTTGAAAGATTTATAATATGACTCTTATGGTATTGGACCAGTTATTATGAACAGGAGGGACCAAATCATATCGTTTATTGATAAACAGTATTTATTATAGATAGTGTAATCAATACAATGCTTGAGTGAAAATCAATAAACTCACTCTTCTGTGCATTGAACATTATTGCTCAAATTTGAATTCTAGGGAAACTACTTGAATGTGTTATTAATATATTTAAAGTTGACCTGGCAGTCTAGGGGTAAGATGTCAGACTTCTGTGCTGGCGGCCGGGGTTCAATCCTCGGTCCCGCCACAGATTTATCTGATTACCAAACCCTTCCTTCACCTCTGACAAGACATATTGTGAATGTGGGGAATGCCAGGCCTCCACCGTGGTTCGGATTCCACGTTAAACTGTAGGTCCTCCATTTCATCTCACAATCACCCTACCATTACACATTAGTGTAAGTGCGTATAACCCGAACGGGTAGTAAGACGCGGTGCTAATAATAATATATTTAAAGTTTTATACGAGTTTTAGACTCCCAAGAAGACGGAAAAGAAATACTTGAAGATATATGGTGCTGGAGAAGAACTAAAAAGATCAGATGGACAGAGAGGGTGGCGAATAAAGAAGTCCTAAGAAGAGTGGGTGAGAAGAAAATCATTTTGGGTGTGATTCTTTGGAACAAAGCAAACTGGATCGGGCACAACCTTAGGAGTAAATTTATTTTACACGACGTCATATAAGGCAAAGTTGAGGAATAGAGAAGCTTAAAAAGGAGGAGGAATAAAATATTGGATGACTTGAAGGAAAGAAGAAAATTCTGGGAGTTTAAGGAGTAGGTAGAGGTTAAGGTGCATTGTCGGTCTAAGTTCACTGGCAAAATAAATAGACCGGTCGTGAGACAGAACCCTTTATAGTAATAGTAATTAAATTAATTATTTGTATTATTATAATTTGTGTATACTAAGTTTAATTAAAATTGGTTAACTAAAACATTAGTTTTGTCAATGGTGACTCAGTAAATATAGTTTACAAAAATAATGTAACCAATGTGAGTGACATAATTTTGTTAATAAAAAACTGTTTTTAAAAATGTTCAAATTTAGTAATCATTAATATGGCATTGTACGCAAGTTACATAGGTAGGTATAAATTTTTTATTCCAAGATATCTTACATGATTTCGTTAAAATGAGATGAAACTGATTATTTAAAAAAAAGTCTATCACATAACACTTTTACTTTTATTAAGAGACTGGACTTGGGGACAAAACAATAATTAATAAATTCGTCCTAAGATAATACTTTGTTACCAACTAAGTGTAATTAGATTCGGATCGAAGGATTATACAGAGCTAATTACATTCTCAAGAACATTGTTTTTGTATAAATAAAAGACAGTCATTGTAATTATTGTATGTATCTGCATTAATAAAATGATCCAAATTTACTTTATTTAATTACTACTCCAACTTTACTTCTTACTACTCGTGTATGAAAACGTTATATTGGTAAAATAACTAAGTAGCTCATGTTGTCTCTTTCTTAATCCAGTTTCTTTCTTCAGCCAAAAAACAAACAAGACATATCTCGAATTCTAAAACACAAACACAAGCAAATGCATCAACACACACACACACAATTCAAAGAAGGAAGGAGCCTTCTATTGGCAAACAAACATTCGGGATGGAATGTATTGATCCTTTTAATAGGTTTACAAGACTCCTTTATCAGTAGGCAGCCAACAGCAAAGCAAGCAAGCAAGCAAGTAAAGCTGGTAGAGTTCTAATCCCCACAACATCCCGCTGAGGATCGTGTTGAGAAGAGTTGCCCATGCACAGACATGTCCCGCTAATACCGTATCAGCTCTATTTAATAATAGGATTGAAGAGGAGCAGCACAGCAAGGCATGGTGTAAGCAAACAGCTGGGACATTCTCCATCCTAGATATAAAGCCGTGTTCATACCTACCAAAAAGTATCAGAACTCACACAAAAAGGACGGAAGTCGAACTGAGAATTGGCTTGTGAATTTTTTTTCTAGCTCACCACTTCTTACTACCCATCTGGATTATAAGTTTAATAACTAATCTAATGGGCTAGGGTTGACTAAGGGTTTTCAATATCAAACACATTTGACTTGACATTTCATGTCAAATCTCCTCATAGCTTCAGAGACAGTGCTAGAGAAATTAACTTTTGAGAACCCTCTTTGGTGGCCGCATGGTCTAAGGCATCACTCTCACAATGGACTTGACTGCCGATGATGATACCAGTAGGATGTTCTGGAGGTGTTTTTCCCTAAATAATTTCACAGTCCCTCTCAATGCAAACATGGGTATATTTTATTATAAATTCTACCTTCCTTATTCCAACAACATAATTATAATTAGAACATGTGCTTATAGCTTAAACTGGTAGTAAGACACGGTGCTAAAAATGATTTTGCTCATGAGGTTAACATTTTATTGCTGGTTTTATAAGCTGGTTTTGAGGAAACTATTATGTAGTGGAATGTAAACTTAAACTTATACGCTTGTTCGGATTTATTTTTTATAATTAGTGAAAATAATACATTCCCATGTATATGGTTTTAAATTGAGTCAACAAATAGAAAAAAATTGATCTGGTTGTAGCTATAACAGTTTTAACTCAAATACAAAATAAACTATTTGTAAAATTCCATGCGTCAACGTTCGATAAAACGAGGCCAAACTTGCAATTTTTTCGTTTGAAAATTATGAATTATTGCTTTTAATCAGTTGTTCAAATGATGGCCTAACGTCTGAGATACCGACGAGTAGTCCTCCTCTTATTAAATCTATCCTTCCACTTCCTCCGACGACAGCGTCATCCTTATAAATTATGTTTAAAATGAGAGGTTTCAAAATTTAGGATCTTGTAGAAATCAATAAAATGATTAAAAAGGTATCATGCCTTGGCCACACAGACAAATACGAACGCTACGAACGTTACGACACCAAAAAAATAGCGACCATATTAGAAAATGGTCGTCGTCACACTTCACCGTGGATGCTACGCTTGTTACGTTGAATTCATATCCACCCGAGGAATCGGATTTACGGGGAACGTAGCGGACTACGCGCATTTGCAAAACAGGCAATATCGTGTTTTTGTAGACAAGTTCCATTCACACCTTGGGTCTGGACTTTTTGTTCTAGTTTTCATTTAATATTTTTCAACGTTACTTGTTTTTTTACCAAACTAACTCCATTATACTAGTATTTTTTCTCTTGTAACTTTTTACTACAATATGTCTAAAGCTTTAATCGAAGAAATTCGGAAATATCAGTGTTTATGTAAAATGTCTAATACTGTCTACTGTCATTTTAGCAACAATAAAAATAAAACCTCATCAGAACTATAACATTCCCACGGTACACCAATAGCACCCACCATCTTTGATGAATACTTGTGGAAAACAACCATAGCGAAGCTTTCTGTGTGGTCACCCAGTGTAGCGTACGTAGCTTCTGTAAATTCCGTAGTGAGCGTAGCGTCCGTAACGTAGCGGTCTGTGTGGCAGAGGCATTAATGAATATATGTCATCAAACCAACTCACAGAGAAGCTAGCAAATTTGTCTTTTGATTATAACAAAAATTATAATACATAAATGGTAAGGTTCATTGCTTGGTATTGCTCTCTCTTTTATATTAAAAATAAAATATTAAAATCTTATAAGATTTTTGAAACATAAAAGTAAACATTTTTTCTTAAACCCTTCACAAAAGAGCATAAATGAAATTATGTGCAATTCTACACAAACAATGAGAAAATAGGAGCATATCTGTCCACCTAAGAGCATACCAATCAATTTATTATTAATTCAAAGATCTTAGTAAAAAAAACTTGCTAATAGCTTAGTTTTATAAAAATATATTTCAAATAAAAGATTTTATTTGTAATAGTATTACAACTTTACAGTTTAAATATATTTCTTATCTTAAGTGGTTGCGGAACCCGATACAAAATTGGAAATTTCCATATATGTGAAGTACCCTCAAAGTAATTTTTTTATGGGGAATTGATAGTTATCATTTTGTCCGGGATATTAATCAGTCCCTGGATAAAGAAACTAAAATCAAATCGTTAGACCACCTTTTGAGAAAATCGATTTCTCTCTTTTTACCCTTCAGTAAACTATCCTTAAATTTAGGGTCGGATACTAATTCCCAAAAAAATCCTTAGGAGAACCGTATTTAAATCCTAGATACCAAGTTTTAGCCCAATTATTAAAGTAATTTCACTTCTAGGCTGAGATACAGACAGAAAGACAGACAGAATTAAATAAAGGCAAAGAGAAGGCAACGCTAAATCCCCATTTTAAGTTTCAGGGGTTCATGAAATGTCGATAGTTATCAAAATCTCGAATTCTGTTTCTTTTATTTGTCGATCACAACACTCCTATCTTCGAGGGGGGCGAGAAAAATTAAAAGTGAAATGTTACTTGGGTTCACGTGGCACAAAACTATTACTTTATTACTACAAAATATGTTCTACAGACTGTTCTTTCATTTTCACACATATGTCACATCTTATAATTAGAAGATTAAAATCAAAGGCGTATTATGGGAAATTTAAGTTATTTCGTGCAAAAACTACTAATTTATTAATTAAGCTAGAAAATAGGCTAGAGGGATATATTTTAATAGGGAGCAAATAGTTTTATAGATATTATTAACATTCTTAATAACCTCATAAAAGTATTTGATTCGAGAAATAAGTTTAAGTAGTTTTAAATCAATTTTATGTTATTCCGGGAAATTATTTCATAAGGAGCTGAGCCCCTTTGGTTACAACGTCTTAAATTAATTTTTTCTTGTTAAATTTAATAAATTTTCATTACATCCTTATAAAAAAAATTGAGATATATTTTTAAACACAATTATATTGCTCCTGACTCGACACTTTTTATTTAGCCTGAAAGTAAACAATATTTCCTTTTTGTTTTCATAAAAGTATAACTAATGACATAGTGCCATATTGTCATAGCATCAAATAAGATAATAATCATTATTATTCTTCTACCTTCAAGATAGTGATTCAACTATTGCCAATCTTGAACGATATAACAAGATTATTATTCTCAGAGTAAGTGAAATATAGGGCTACATAATTATATTTTCAGTTTTCTATTGAAAGATTGATGCAATCAATTTTCAGTACATTTTTCAAACAAAGAAATATTAAGTTACATATTAATTTAGACTATTAACAATATAATTATTAAAGCTGTGTATTGGTATCAGTCTTACGTCCTATTATATCCTATAGAATAATTTTTAGAAAATGTTAAATAATAATTGTTTTATAATACATGAGAGATTTAATTATATTAATATTTATACCTAACGTAGATAAAAATAAAGTTTGTTAAATTATTTGTAAAAACTATAAGTAACATAATAATAATATAACAAATTGTACATACTAGTATATATACTTATTATTTGTATGGATATAAGAATCTCAAATGTAACAATCCATGTTAATAAGAAAACGTTACACTCGTAGGGCTACACATTCAACAAATTATTAGTTTTTAACTGGTCACATTCAATATCTTAAAAGTTTTCTCTTTTCATGTTGCTATTCCTTTTAAAGGAAGGAAATATTATTACGTTAATGTTGAATTGTAAGCAAATTCAATGCAGTTCAGAGAAATATTTTCCGTTTCACCACACGTTTGGAAAGGGGGGGGGGGCTGGAAATATAAAAGCTATTTAGTATGAAAGAGAGAGGTGGAAACACTTTATTTTAAAAGGTCTGTCCAAACCAATTTTGCACAAAATGCGTACACACCAAAAAAGTATTTATAGTTTCACATGTAAACTTATTTTGTCGTATTGTTTTGAGATGCAACCAATAAATAAGAACCTCAAATAAATATATAAATAATGCTACAGATTTATAGGATCTAATACATACATTTAATAGAATAATGTGTACAATTTGAATATAAGGTGTTTTTATACATATTAACTAGATACTACTACTTATGTAACGAATCAAATTTAATTAACAAAAATGTAAATTTAATAAGATATAATTTTATTTATTTAAAATATATCTAAACATTCAAATTTTAAAAGTAGAATATTGTTTCTATCAACATCTTAAAAAGTTATGTGTTTCATGTTTACCATTTGTCGTATGATTATTTAGAAGTAGTAATTTCAAATATATTAAACCTCTTTAGTGGGTATAAGGAATGAAAAAAACAACATTTTTCAACAACCATTATGCAATTGTATATTTTATGAGTATGCAAGTCCTGCTTCTCACATCTTAAGATGTATGTATTAAATAATTAGCTAGAAAACATTTATATGTATTTGAAACTTTATTTTTTAATTTGGGTTTTGACTTTTGAGTAATGTTTCTAAAATGTGGCTTTATTCACCAGTTTGAAAATTTCATAGACCTGATTTTTAAACAAACCGTTAATCTCTCACCATGTCTGAGAGGCCATAATTATGTTTTCCTTTCTATATGCAGTTAAAAGACAGCCTTCCTTCCTTTAGCCACCAACTATGTATCACTGAACTGTGGTGTCCTCAATTCAAGCCGTGTTTTTCCTATACAACAAGCAAACAATATGCCGAATTTATAAATGAATTTTACAATCATAGCTACTTAGGATATCATCACTCAGAAAACACCTCGGTTATTTCTCTGTCATTTCAAAGAGATGCCCCCATGAGATCATCAAACTATTTCCCCTATTTCTAGAAAGAGTGAGCATAAAATTGTTTTTAACGTCACTGGAGAAAACCTTACCAGGCGTGGTCACAAAAACTACGGACATAAAATTGTTTTTAACGTTACTGGAGAAAACCTTTCAAGGCGTGGTCACAAAAACTACGGACATAAAATTGTTTTAACGTCACTGGAGAAAACCTTACCAGGCGTGTTCACAAAAACTACGGACATAAAATTGTTTTTAACGTTACTGGAGAAAACCTTTCAAGGCGTGGTCACAAAAACTACCTCCTATTCTAAAGAGTTGAGCATGATGTACTGATGCCGAATTTAAATGAGTGACACTTACATTGAAAAGTTCATACCCCCAATTAGGCCAAGAAAGACAACTGGAGGGACATGGGAGTTACGGGTGGTAGGACAAATAGATGCTCTAGCTTACTCAGGTGAGGTCGACTACTCATTGATATAGTATAAGGAGAGAATGAAGAGGATCCATAAACCAATATTGTTGGATGTACCTAAGATGTAGATGAAGCCACAGGAGGGATACTCTAAGTAAAGGGATAAGTACTATACGCATTGGGGATGATTACAGCCTTAGGGTTATAAATGCACGACAAAGCAAGTAGAGGACTCCTTTATGAGGTGTAAGAACGGCACACCTTTCCGATTCCAAAGGACACCCGAAAATACAACGTTTTTCCTTCTCTTAGCATTTTCCTGTAGATGACTAGGGTCAATGTCAAAACTGGCCAAGAGGTTTCACGTGGTGTTCATAACCATACACTAATAGAGACAAACACGATAAGTTTAGTTAACAAGGATCAAACTTCTTATATACTTATTTTTGAGAATGCAACTCTTGATAAAAAGCTAAAATCTTGTTCGATTTATATATATATTTATGTAAAAGATTCAGATAAATATAAAAGATTGTAAATTTATATTTAACTCAAAATAATTTTAATAAACATCTGTTTCATGTGCTATAAAATAACCCTCCATAGTAAGGTAAGTTACAAAAAGTGTGAATATATTCTAGTGCCGAAAGAAAATTATTACTATATGGAATTAATAGAATTACCACTGTAAGTGCCTGGTCTTGAATTATAGATTTTGTAATAAAACATTGTGGTACTCACAAGTATCGGTATTCAATATGTTATGCTCGCAGCAAAGACCATGAGATCAAAGTCAATGAACTAGATTTCTCCTGGTGGCAGTTGACGAGGATATTAGTGTTTGAGAACCTTTACTGTGCTTAGGATTGTGGTGCTAGTTTCTAAAGGATTTTTTAGTCTAGGTTTCACCAACCTCTCTTTATGCTGATGTGAGTGTATTTGCTCTAAGTTATCACACTCATATTCTCTTGTGACAGATATGCAGAACATAAAAGGAATAAAATTGATAATTAAACACTTGAGAACATTTACCTTGTATAGGCATCGGTTATACGTAACACCGTTATTTATAGCATAATATGCTACACAATTAGTGGCCTTAATTTATAGAGATAGTAAAATCAATATTTATTTTAATGTGTAGTTTAAACTATTTATCTAATGGCATATATGTTATGTGATGTTTTTTTATTTTTTATTAATTATTTCTAATAATGACAAGTGAATCTATAAACACATAGTCAAAGAGTAATATGCCTATTTTCATAAAATTAAATCAATAAACTAATAATACATCTTTATTTGATTAATTTTACCTCCCAGAACGGGTAGTAAGACACGATGCTAAATAATTATAAAAATAATAAAAATTTAACCTCGTATATTCATAAATTGGTAAGGGGACCTTGTCATGAAATATTGTAAATATTAAAAAAAAAATTATTTAAAAAGAATATGAATTTTTGGATATGAAAATGTTAGGCTATATCAATATATGTTATGTTAGTTTCCAAATAAAGTTATAGTATTCCCAGTAATATTAACTTATAAAACACTTTTAATCCCCTTTCTTCATGCTAGGTTTAACTACGGCTCTTTTGCCTGGTTGCACACTAGCGCTGGACTTCCAGTTCTTAGACAGAAAGTAAAATAATATCCAGACCTGCATATCTTAGACCTTGGGCAAGATTCTTAGTGCCAAACTTTAATACTAGGTAGCAGCACCTATCTTGATTGACCCTCTCTTCCTAAACCAAAGGAGATATTCCTTGGTTGTGTTTTGAAGTTAGTTTATTAAGGAAAATTATGTCTACCTTAAAATTACGGGAAATGAATTTTGTTGACCTTGAATACATGTACAACATATAGATAATTTTTTTAAAACTAATTAAACAATATATATTTCAAATGTAATCGGAAATTGTGAATAACTAGAGCTTTTTATTTATTCCTTTGTCGAGTTGTGAATTTAAAATTAATTGAAAATGTAGCTTTAAAAAATCCTTACTAATTTTATTATACTTATTTTTTTAAGTTCATTTTATAAAACATTCTTAAAATTTTCTCTAATTTAAATATCTACAACGTATTTAATGAAATATGTTTGGTTCATCTTTAGGGTCTATGGTTTTTAGCTGGTGGATTCAACTATGACCTGGAATACTAAGCTTGGGTTCGAAAACTAAGAAAGTGCATTGGATATGATATTACACATTGCAATTATTAAAATCATAATATTAACATCCTTATCCAAGCGAATGATCGTTAATTTTACTATACATAAATATTCATTAAGTGTCTTTAGATTACAATGTGTTACATATAGCAAATGCATGTTTTAAAACGTGTTATAAAAATAATGTTTTATACTATTAATAATAATAATAATAATATTTAGCACCGCGTCTTACTACCCGTTCGGGTTATATGCTTTAAGTACTAATTACTCTAATGGATTAGGAAGGTTGAATTAGAGGAAGTGAACCCGCATTTGCGTGGAGGGAGAGTGGAAACCCATTTAGGGAAAACTAACCCCAGTTCACCCGACCGAGATTCGAACATCGATCTCCCCGTCCTTAGCAGTCGAGCTCAACACGACAAGCGCGTTAGCCAACTACGCCACAGAATCAGGTAATCTTTATACTATAATGTCGCCATTGAATATTACATGTTCTAAGGCAGCATTCTAGCACTATGTTCAATACTTGGTCCCGGCAAAGATTTATCTGATTACCAAACCCTTCCTTCACCTCTGGCATGACATCTTGTGAATGTGAGGAATGCCAGGTCTCACCGTGGTTCGGATTCCACGTTAAACTGTAGGTCCTTCATTTCATCTCATTTCACCCTACCATTGCACATTAGCGTAAGTGCGTATAACGCGAACGGGTAGTAAAACGCGGTGCTAATAATAATAATAATAATAATAATAATAATAATAATAATAATAATAATAATAATAATAATCTAGCCCTATACTGGATTGCTGGTGACCAGGAGATCGAGGTTCTGGCGGTGTGTATACTGGAGATTGTTTTTTCCTAAATGCTGGTACATTTACTCTAAATTTAACTTTCTTACTCCATACCACATACATTTAAATATTCGGATAGTCCGAACGGGTAGTAATATATTGTGTGAAAAATGGTGTCATATGAAAGGGCGTTTCAAAACCACAGGGCCACCCTTAGGGTTTGAAAACGGTACGTCCGCACAGGGCTCCGTGATTTTAGGGGCCTCATGACTGCAGACATCGTGCATGGGAGATCTAGCTGATATAACCAGAGTCTAGGAACAGATGAAAAAAATCATATAGTTTGATTTATTGAACGAGTGAAGCGAGTTCTCCGTTTTAACTCCACCGATTCTAATTTGTCTGTCTATGGTGGATATGACTCAATATAACCTTTAAATGCATCCACCAATTTAATTCAAACTTGACATAGTTGTTTCTTGTATCTTTATACAGATCGAGTTTACTAAAGAAATAAAAAATCGAAACAAGCATTGTGTAGAAATTAACCCTTACATGAATAAAAACACGGCCTCTAGCATTAATTATTACTTTAAACAGCTGTGCTGCTAGCATAACTTAAAATAATTCCCCACCCCCGAGCTCGTTGATTCTCTTTTACTACATATTAGATCGTATATAATCATTATTATAACAATTTATAGTAATTAGCGCAAGGATAAGTGGACATGTGGGTTTAACGTTACAATGTTTGGTTTGTTGGTGAAGGGGAAGTAGGAATTTTAATTCTGGACAGGGGTAGTTTATTTTAATATCCCTCTATGCAAATAAGTGTACATTTCCTCTAAATGTTACCTATCCCACTGGTGTAGTGTGTGTAGATAGCCCAGGTTAATAGTAAGACACAGTGAAAAAAACCCTTAAAACTTGGATTTGAACGCTTTTAAGTTATCAAGGGGTCTCGATGGCTGCAGCGATAAAAGTTGTGGTCATAAACTACAAAATATTGGAAACCGCTGTAATAAAGTCAGTCAGTTATATTTTGTAATCTAAGAATACACGATTTGAACGATATCTGTAAATCTAAATAAATATATTTAAGATCAATTGGATATTTAGCTTAGATTCAGGTAAACTGAAATAAATAATAATTTTTATTATTTCCTTATGCACTGAAAAAGACTTGTAGTTCGAAAAATCAAGAATCAAAAGATAAATTTAAAAATACAGTTGCCTAAAAGCTCGGTTCAAGGCTTTATTATCGTCCCAAATTTTAAAACTTTCCTGGTATGGTCCTCCATCTCCTTTCCCCCCTTTCCCCGTTCTCAACATTGCCCTTGTACTCTGCTTTGCCACTTAGGAATTTTTATAATTTCAAAGTGCTTGGAGTTGGAAAAAACACTGGTTCATCACCACCCAAAATATATTTCGTGCAACTCCCCTGGGCCCATAGATCTGCTAAGGACACCCTTGCAACACCATTTATGGTAGCTTATTATAACCCTGATAACTACCCATCAAACGCTTCATTTATTGGTGTATATTATATAGGATTTGTTTGCATCTAGCTCACTATATTATATTTTACTACAATCATTCATAGGTTACATATCATCACTTCTATATAATATTGTGAGAACGTATAACCCGAACAGAACAATAATAAAAAAAATTGTACGTAGTTTTCATTTTTTTTATGTTGTAATAATATTGAATAAAAGCGCCGCGCTTTTGGCGTCGATCGTAGTAATATGTGACCAATCACCCCGCTTCGGGCGTCGATTGATTCACTGCGGATTAATTCCCAGATATAATGCTGTGATGTTTTATAGGTTGTCTTAAGCTCCGTGATCGAGCGCCTATCATCACTGTACGGAAAATATACCGTTTAATCAGCTGTTTATAGCTCCGTGATCGAGCTCTAATTAAATCGGTATATTAATATAATTAAAGAAAGAGAAATGTTCATGGCTGTTATTTCACACACGGTTTATTTATATTACAGAAGTAAATTTCTTGCATATATTTCAATTAAATGTTTCATATCACTGCTACACTTGTGATATTGATGTGACTTATATTATAATGTGTTAGACTGTGACTGACTTGTGCGTGAGCGGGATCTCGGTGTAGATGTTTTTTTCCCGGAGATGCCGGAGATGCCTTCAACATATGCACAATGGTTTATATATGATATACCCCTTGCATTTTCTCCCCTGGTCAACAATGTAAAAACTAACTAATAGAAAGTGTCCAGGCGACAGGTTTTGTGAAGGCTAGCTTCTTATTGGTATAGATAAATGTCTTCTTCTGCCAAATACTATGAAGTTGTTCCCTTTAACAAGAATTGACGCAGTAGATATTTTAACAAGAAAGATGGTATTAAAAAAATATTTTAGAGGTGAAGTCCTTTTCACTTCATTTCTGAGAAGCGCATATTCAAAATAGATTTGTGATCCGAGTCTCTCCCTGCATAGTTGAATAATAATTATTGTTAAATTGTTAAATGGAACCCGCCTCGGTTACGTAGTTGGCTAACGCGCTTGTCGTGTTGAGCTCGACTGCTGAGGACGGGGAGATCGAGGTTCGAATCTCGGTCGGGTGAACTGGGGGTGGTTTTTCCTAAATGGTTTTCCACTCTCCCTCCACGCAAATGCGAGTTCACTTCCTCTAATTCAACCTTCCCAATTCCTAATCAATTAGAGTAATTAGTACTTAAAGCGTATAACCCGAACGGGTATTAAGACGCGGTGCTAAATATTATTATTGTTAAATGGGGGAATGAATATTGTATTTAGTATTACGCTAATTTGTAAGTCATATATTGATATAATCTATGTAAAAGTGCACTTAAAATACTCCCAATTAAAAAAATAAGTTCTTGTGTTATCAAGTGATTTTTTAATAATTACAGGAAAATATTGATGCACTTACTCTTTGCAACTTTCCTTATTCTTACGGCACTATATTTTTTATTTAAATTAGTGTTATTTGCTGGTAGCCAAAATACGTACAGGCGCAAGACGTAGTACTATATGTAAGTATAAATATAGTCCTGCTGATCTTAGCACCAATTATACTCCCTTACTGATAACAGCCATAAATGTGAACTAATGTCCTATAAGAATATATTAAAAAGAAAAAAAACCATATATATTTTAAATATACCTAAGGAAATAAATGGTATGACACAATTGTACAAAATTTCTCATATTGTGTATTATAACTTAGAACATATTTTTCAAAATATGTTTTTATTAAACTACCCTTAATTAAGTTTGACACACAAAAACAAACACACTATCTTGTTAAGTACAATAACTAATATTTATATATGTTGTAAACCAAATTGTACAAATAATTTTAATAAAATCAAAATTTTCTAAAATAAATTAGCTCTTAAATACCTTGGAATTATTTGTTATTTGTAAAAAAATATATTCTTATTCATCATGAAAAACAATCCCACAATTTTAATTCAATATCCAAGGTCGATTCCCAAATCATTAAAATTTTCTAAGATTTGTTGTAAGTAAACTACAGTAAAATTAATTTATTTTAGATGTATAAATCTATTTTATTATTTAAATTGCAAAATCATTGTTTGATAACAATTTTAACCCAAATCGCTAACACCATTTTTTTAAATATTAAAATAAATTGTTATTAGTAAACTACCAATAGCCTAATTTCCCCTCCAAGACAATTATACTGCTTTATTTGTCATGTTCATTTAAAACACTCCCCATATATATATTTTAAGTAAAATTGCTATAGACATTTTCAAAATAATTCGAATTTTAGAAAAATCATTCCTCAGTAAAATACCTTCTAACTCATTTTTACCCAAAACAAAGTAGTTAGTGTTATTATTTTGCCATGTTAAACACTCCCAAGTTACCGATTTGGAACCAAATCGTTATAGCTATTTATAGAATATGTCAATTTTTTGAAAAATCAGTCATCAGTAAACCAACCGTAAAAGAGTTTTTACTCCAAATCTACAGTCCATCCATTAACTGCACTATTCACTGATTCAGAGGCAGTTTGAGCACTGAATGAGCCATTAGAAGATTCGTTAGTTACGACTACCTTTTTAACCTTTGGAATATGCGCTAAAAGCAGATCCAGAAGGAATGTTTGGCTGGTACCAATAGGAGCAACGAGGAAGAACAGTGATCCCTCTCTACTGTCAATTTTACATAACACTTTGTCAAATGGGTAAATAATTTGTCAGGTATTCGTGGCACAATCACTATTACTTGCTCTAGCGTCGTAATCTATTTATCGTATTAGGTTACCGGGTGCTCCTCCAGTGCACTGTGGTCTGAGCATACCAAATTGACGCCCAAATATGTACTAACAGTCGACATGACTTGATCTTCGATGTCTATAGGCAACTCGTTGCAACTTGACTCTCTATATTTCAGATCGTGATGGGTGTGCTAGAGTCTGTTTCTTAGACTTAGCGTCCTTGTATAGGATTCGATAAGCAACAAATACCAACTAAAGTTGCCAAAAGTGTCTTGATTTTGGATTGGGAATGACAAAGCACAGCTTTTTCCATTACATTATTTCATTAAAAAAAAAGTAATAGGAGATATTGGAGATTGTCATAAAAATGTCGACTGTCTGTTACTATCACGACAGGGTTCCTGTTTGTGTACCAAAAAGTCACGACTCTCAAACTGGAAGTCAAACATTACTATCACAACTTTAGTTACTGTTGGTGCGTTGCAGCAGCTTTTATGTTATTATTATTATCACCGCGTCTTACTACCCGTTCGGGTTATATGCACTTACGCTAATGTGCAATGGTAGGGTGATTGTGAGGTGAAATGGAGGACCTACAGTTTAACGTGGAATTCGAAGCACGGTTGAGACCTGGCATAGCTTTTATGTTCGTTAATAGGTTTGCAGTTGAAACGGATATCTTCCCTGTAAATATTGTTAGGTATGATTTCGATTAACGTTATAAAATCGTTAATAAAAATATTGTGATCCTGCAGTATTCTTTGTATTGGGATCACGATATTCCTTTTAACATTGTGGTATAAGTGACATTGTTGCTCAACATGCCTAATTACCATCACCCATGAAATAAATTTGAATAATTATGTTGCTGATTCGGCTGTGGGAGAAGTGAACCAATGCGGATGTATAACGTCCCCCTCCCCTTTATTACAAAATATGTCATCTAGTAGCACGACTTGTAACTACGGATCTTCTTGAGGAAGTGATCCGATTCATCCTTCTCGTTGAAAAGAAAACTCTTTAGGGGCTCCAGTGGTCCCTCCTACAGTGGAAGGTGGACTTTGCCATTGGAGCAACACATGCCAGTCGTTTCATTCTTACATTTTAGAGCCCCACAAAACCAGCACACCTTGTCCAATTTGATTATAGGACAAGCAACATATTTGATTAAAGGATTGAAGTCAAATGTGGCCTCTTGCATGGAATTCCAAATAAACCCAATAAAATTAGCTAGTCCAACACGTTGCTCGTTCGATTGAGATACTTTAAATAAAGCTAGGCGTACAGCATCAACCCACCGGTGATCGATAACCCTCTACTGGGTCTCAAACACCCGAAGCCCTTCATTGTTGGTGCTCACCTTCAGCCCGTTGGTGCACGTTTGTCTCAACCTGAATAACAGATGCTCAAAGCTCCAATTGACGTTCATCTTACTCGCGCAGCCGCATTTCTACCTATGCAAAAGTTTATTCGCGGCAAGCAATTATTGATGTTCTGGCATTAGAAGAACGTTGTGACTAATTGCTCTTAGCTTCCTTGGCATTATTATTCAACTGTGTATTGTGTGTGTATGTGTGTGATATAGAAAGAGCTAGCAAGAGAAAATAGATATTTATATAGAGAATAATGTAGGTTTACCTAATTATTAAGTGCTAAATGATTATAAAACTACAGCCAATTACAAGACTAAACAAACTTTAGAAATAATAATAATAATAGTAAATGGAAAAGTAATTAATTGATAACGAGCCACCAAAATAAAAACGATACAGTACGGGAAAGCATACAATTTTCCCAAAAACTACACCTAACATCAAAACTAAACAAACAATAATAATAAGGTTGTGAAAAACTACGGAACAAATCAAATGCCCACCAACCATCAAAAGTATAAATAAATGTTACGGGGAGCATCACAGAATTTCTTGAAAACTTTACTAAACAAGAAAATAAACAAACTATTAGAAGTAATGTAAAAAGAGCTATGTCACAAATTAAATGCTAACTAATGACCAAAAGAAAAAAATAAGTGGTAAGCAGAAATACACAAATTGGTCACCCAATATTTAAAAACTACGATTAGACAGTAGTAATATGCCACAGTTACAGAATTATAATTTAAAAAACTAGTATTATCTTTCACCAAAGATAATAAATACAATAATATACAATGTTGCATAAACATATAAAAGAATAAAGGAACTTCGCGGCTCTCCAAAGAGCATAGCTATCTACAACGTAGTCAGCAAATGTATATTTTAAATAAAAATATATTTGAGATGAAAGTTTTTATCTTTATTAAATGAATCCGGTATCTTTCCTACGTAGTTATACAAAGTTGCACCGTCTACAAACATGTTTAATAACAAGACATATAATAAGAATAAAGATTTCATATGATAGACAATTTATCAAATTAAATACTTAACAATAACTGTGTTCTGTTATCGAGTTAGAAAACATTAGGTTAGACGACTAGGTTTTAATACTATGTAAACAAGAAACCGGCAGATGTTAGATAGAACTTATGGTTAGTTTAATAACTCTAGAAAGAGATATTCGCTCCTACTCGAACGAAGACGTGTCTATAGCAACACTGCAATGGTAAAAAGGGGAGTTAAATTTCAGAGAATATATTTTATATTTAGCACTGCGTCTTACTACCCGTTCGGGCTATAAGCTTTAAGTACTAATTACTCTAATGGATTAAGAATTGGGAAGGTTGAAATAGAGGAAGTGAACCCGCATTTGCGTGGAGGTAGAGGGGAAAACCATTTAGGAAAAACCACCCCCAGTTCACCCGACCGAGATTCGAACCTCGATCTCCCCGCCCTCAGCAGTCAAGCAGCTCAACACGACTAACGCGTTAGCCAACTACGCCACCGAGGCGGGTCAGAGAATATATTAAAAGACAATCTAGCAGGACTGATACAGGACTAATAACTGAAAGGTCTAATCAGGAAAAATAGTGAAATAATAGAAAATAGAAACATAGCATCAAACCCTATATTTTTAGAGTTACTAAGAAGAATACTATTTATGCTAGCAAGCTAGTATTAACCTTCATGGAGAGCTATCTGATAAAAACAATAAATAATATCCTATAAGAGGAGCTTCCATTTAACAAACAATAAATAGATGGCTAAAAATAAGGCATGCAAACAGATATTTACTACGGCCAGTCATTTCCTAATGAGTACTGCCAGAGCAATCAATAGTAAATTAATTCATTGACCCATGACAAGGGCTTACAGAATCTAGTATAAACTATTTTTGAATACTTGGATAAATATGGCACCTGAAGGGGCTGAAAGAAAGCATTATCCTCACGGTCCACTACTTCAATCTAGTAGTGCTCCCACAGGTTGCTCACCGCAAATAGCTACACATAAGGGTGCAATCAAGACTGCAAACAGTCGCTGACCTTACTAGGTCCTAGACGAAAGTGTTCGATGATGATTGTAGCAATAAATAGATTCTAAACATGATCATACCGTTTAGGGTGCTATCGCACTTCAGTTAAACTTTTATCTTCATACACATCTTAAAAAAAATGTTTTATTTTCCTTCTAGATTTGAGTCGATCCAACAAACACAAAAACTTTTCTCTTCAAGTCCAGACACGTTTATTGCTACCTCAAAAATAAGAGAAAACCTAGTAGACTTAATTACTTTTGTTTTATCTCAAAGAGGCTTCACTTTAATTTCCAAAGATTTGAAAACTTTAATTTCGGATTTCTGGAAAGTGAGTCATTTTAACAAAAATTTGCTGTAGACAATTCATTAGTTCAGACGAATCTTCAACTCTTACCTTTAAAATATGAATTAGGTTCCCTTCGTCATTCGTACGTCGTCAAAAGGCGATGCCTTGTCTTTCAATATAATGGAATAAACCAAATAAATTTAGTAAACTATCACATGCAATATTTTGTTCAGCTTCTTTGGCGCTGGGTAAGGTTTCTTCAATTAGAGATTTTGAATATTGTTGACTCAATAGAGCTTGCATGTGAACAGAAGATTTTCATGAATTTTTAATTTTCCATTCGCTTTATTTCAGTTTTTGAAACCTTTTTCTGCAAATGCAGAATAAATTTGGCCTCACGTACTTGTATTGGCTACAATAAAAACCGTATATTTCGTTAATGTCATTTAATATGTTAAGTCATATAAAATCATTAAACAAAGCTGTTTGATAATTTCTTAAGAAAATGCCCTTTCATGTGTCGTACCGTAAACCCATCAGGGAGAATCCCTGGGTGGTGGGGAGCACTCATATTGCTATTGTAAGTGTCGGAAACAAAACAATTGCAATATTCCTTATTGAATTAACTCTTAATTTTGTTTGGATAGGTCTCTAATTGTACTCACACTTTTGAAACAAATTGGTTCAAAATCCATAGAACGCTTTGTTTCGATTAAACATTTATCCATTTTAAATTGAATTTTGGTTCACAAAAAAGATTAATACTACATTGTTATTACAATAAAGCTTAAAGTTAAAATAACAAATCACAAAGCTAACCCCGAAAAAATCTTATATTAATGTGAAAAACAAAACCACACTTCAAAATCATACATTTACTGACTTCTACAATAAAATTTCCATGGCGTCATTCCGAAATCGTTACATACCCACCGAGTGTCCACCATCTGTTGGACGACAGTCCCAGCTTGTTGCATGTAGAGGCTGTCATTTGGTCAGCACAACGAACCCTAAGACCGTTAATCTCAGTTGTCTAGAGCAGAGCTGCTACTTTTTCGTTCAAGTAACTCCTCATTTATTTTCACGAGACTGGGTGGACCCCGTTCCAGATCCACTGATTCACATACAAACCTAAAAGCGCCGGAGATCAAACTCAGGAGAAAGAAACTATTTTAAGACAAAAATATTATTTAAAAATGGTCTTGTATAATGATTCATGTATCTTGGAAAGTAAAGTGAAAATCGTTGTTAAATAAGAAGTCAAGCTGCAAAATATACAGGACTATATCAGTAAAGCAAAGGTGGGCCCAAGCAAACGTGAAGTGAAGATTTGAGATGATTTAAAACCCGCAATAACCCTTATCTCTAATTTTAATCTTTTCGATTATACTTTATTATAAATATATATATATATATATATATATATATAGCACCGCGTCTTACTACCCGTTCGGGTTATACGCTTTAAGTACTAATTACTCTAATGGATTAGGAATTGGGAAGGTTGAATGAGAGGAAGTGAACCCGCATTTGCGTGGAGGGAGAGTGGAAAACCATTTAGGAAAAACCACCCCCCGTTCACCCGACCGAGATTCGAACCTTGATCTCCCCGTGCCCAGCAGTCGAGCTCAACACGACAAGCGCGTTAGCCAACTACGCCACCGAGGCGGGTTTTATTCTAAATAGAAACACAAATTTAGTCATATTTGGATGTCAAAAAGTAACCAGGCTTATGGCCACATTATTAAAGTAATTGTATCCCTCCTTTAAATAACAGAGTACTAAATTCACAAATAATAAAGTGTAGGCACTATTTGGAAAAATGTTTAAATTAATCTTTAAAATAAACAAGTTTTATGTTGGTAAAAATGCCAAAGAAAACTTTGCTAACCAATTTAAAATATTTTGGTAGACACACTTCCACTATAAGAAAATTAGTACATAAATGTATCTTATAAGTGGGGCTCTAATACTTATATAGGCACAAAAATAAAATTAAAATTAAAAATCTTATCTGGCATATTTCTGAAGCGTCAGAAACTTGCAACCTCCAATTAATTCGAATTTTAAAACTACTGACTTATACCGTACATTTATTCAGATATTTTCACCAATAATTAAATGTTAACTTTTGTACCTTCTTTTAAACGTGACAGAGTATATTTATATTTTTAGATATTTAAAATATCTTTACAATCTATATTAGTGATATACACAGTTAAAACGCGAAAGGATTCTTTTCGACAATAATTCCCGGAGTTCTACTCAACCTATATTCATCATTATTTCTAAATGAAAACGTATACTTGTACATCAAATATGTGCATAAAAATAAAATTTAAAAGGATCGTCGCTGTTTCTTAAAATCATAATATCTTTTGGCATAAATATATTGAGTTCAACTGAATCAATTACAATTTTTTTCAAATTAATTTAATGATTAACATATAAAAGTTTAAAAATGTATAATATTAGAGCCAAAATATATTTGTAACTTATGTTAGTCACTGATTTTAAAGTGGGTTTCAGATGTCATAAGAAAATGGTAGGATCTCTAAAATATATATGTATATATATATATATTTATTTCCATAACTTCCCTCTTAAAACTCTTAAAAAGTTGATTCGTGAAATTTTGAGAATAATACTTGAGTGATTTTTTTAAATTGAGATTGAGCTTCGTAGATTGTATCACTTCTAACCTTTCAGATGCTACAGCAAACATTTTCTGGAAATAAGTTGGGAAACCTGCTTCTTGAGATACTTCTATAAGTGGGTGGGTCTTCTCAAAAGTTTATTTGGGTTATTTATCTACATGTAAGTAACTATTTCCAGTAACATGGTATTGTTTCAATTTTAAGTATAAAAATTATTTCACGCATGATAATGTTTAAAGAGACTATTTCCGATTTTATTTCGTGTCGATTTTATTCTGTTTCTTGATTTATGTAATCACATTTCCCAAGCTTTTAATGGATGGTTTTGTTCTTATATTTTTAATATATGATAAAAAGTAACCTTGATTCCTCTAATATTTATGTATCAACTCTCACACAATTATTACAATATGAACAAACACAAAATATTCATTAGCTAATGAAAGCGCTACAGGACATGGATACATCGCAATCATCTCCTCCAGTGTTCCATTGTCCACGAAAGAGAAACGTTACGTCACTAGACTTTTCCTGTGGTTTCAAATTACACCATTATTTCTGAAATGAATACCCTCATGGGACATATAGTTACAGTTACACTAGAGAGAATTTGCACATTTATAAATCTCCATTAAATCGTTTGTTTCTGAATAAACAAAATTTATCAAAATTTGAAGACAGATACTATCTTACACTAACAAACTGGTAGGAATAAAATAGCATATTTCTATGTATATACATTTATTTACAAATTAATGGCAGTACACAATCGTACATAAATTTTCCTCTAGTTTATTATATTTGGGAACAAAATTTTCTAAATTCGTTTAAGAATAAACTACCCTTGGCTAAATTTTTCTAAAAAAAAGTATAGGTTTTATTTATTATATAAAATACAATCCATATACTTATATTTACAATATCATTAAAGCCATTTTCAATCTAATTTAAAGTTTAAAAAAAAACAATAAAATATAAACTACCCTTAAATAAATTTGAATCTGAATAGTAAGTATACAGATTTTCTTACCATGTAAAACGTGCCCTAGATATCCATATTTAACAAAATCATTATATAAATTTGGAAAAAATTATTTTTACCTACTTGGCAATCAGGAAAATTTCCTTGATTATTTTAGAGCTGGGATTAAAACATTATTTTCCTTTAACATGACCATATTGCATCTTGAAAATCAAGTTGAACGAGATCCTTCAAATCGCTTATACTGTTTCTTTAGGTATAAACAGACATAAGGACTGATTGGATATTAAAAGAGTTTTTATTGTTTTGTTTGGGGATACATGAATTAAACTATTTAACTGGATAATTTTAAGGATCACAAATTCTTTATATTTTGAGAAAAGTAAAAAAAATTAAACCAGGCAAGACACCTTTTATAATTCACAGTACGAATACTGGCTTAAACATATAATTGATAATTTGAATAAAACTAATATTCTATTGACTTAGAAAATGCCATATAAAATTCGTCCCTTATGCTACCGACGAATTTAAATATCCGCATAAAAAAAAGGTTCATTTTTATCAACGTCTCTTATTACCCGTTCGGGTACGCCTATGCACTAACCACACTAATGTGTTATTATTATTATTAGCTCCGCGTCTTACTACCCGTTCGGGTTACACGCACTTACACTAATGTGTAATGGTAGGGTGATTGTAAGATGAAATGGATGACCTACAGTTTAACGTGGAATCCGAACCACGGTGAAGGCCTGGCATTCTCCACATTCACAAGTTGAGATTAATACACGTCTTGTCAGAGGTGAAGTAAGGGTTTGGTAATCAGATAAATCTATGCCGGGACCGAGGATTGAACCCCGGCCGCCAGCACAGAAGCCTGAAACCTTACCCCAGGACCACCAGGTCACCTACACTAATGTGTTAATTATGAGGAAGGATTAATTTAGAGGAAGCATACCCACATTTGAGTTCAGAGATAGTGTTGAACCATTTAGGAAAAATCACCCTCAGTGCACCCAACCATGATTAGAGCCCTGACATCCCCTTCATTGGTAGTGTGGTCTACTACGAGAATGACGCCTCAGACCATGTGGCCATCAAAGCGGGTAATAGTATTTTTAATTCTCTGTTGAAATTTAATTAAGGAAATGTTATGTAAGACAATATAACTCTAATGATCTCAAATAGTTCTTAGTTCCTTGGTGGCACTTAATTAAGGAAATGTTATGTAAGACAATATAACTCAAATTATCTCAAATATTTCTTAGTTCCTTGGTGGCACATCCCCTCCTTAAACTATAATAGTTCAACAAGTGTTTGACCTAACCAGGTCAGGCATTATTGACCCATCACAGCGTCATCTACAGTGCGCGCAAATCCATTGTCACTTGGTGTGCGCAGACAACGGAAATTGTCATGCCCCTCACATGGAAGTAGGAAGCATCCTCAGTCATTATATTCTTACTTATTTTTCAAACAAGCATGATTTAAATATGCCATCTCATATAATTCTGTTTTATTTTTACCCATTGTTTAGAATGTTGGACTGTATTCTCTCCAGTAATGTTTATATTCATTAGTTAAAATTGACTTTATTCATATAGGTAAATTTGAATAAATTTAAAAAAGAAATTTGTTTTATTTTTATATATTTATTCGGTGAACACTTTATTTAATAAATAAATGGTGCAACTCACTATTAAATACTTTTTCATAATCATATTTTATTGTAATTAAGAACAATTTTTAAAGAAATGATAGAGTAGTAAAGAACCCTTAAATAATTTTTCCTACAAAAAAACAACATATTATTAATTTGATAATTACATGAAACATTATTCATATATACATTTGTGTCCATTAAAAATAATGTAAAATCAGTCATCTTTAAACTAGCATCGAAAATCCATTCTTTTTATAATGTAAAACAATCATTTTATACGTACTTTGAACAAATTTGTTTGAGCCATTTTAGAATTATTTTAAATTATCAAAAATCATTAATAATAACTTTAATTTTAGGACTAGAATCAAAATCCCGATTTATCCTTGGAGTGTAATAACAACTAATTATAAGGTTTGAACAAAATTCATTAAACTATCACCCGCCCCGGTGGGCTAACGCGCTTGTCGTGTTGAAGCTCGACTGCCGAGGACGGGGAGATCGAGGTTCGAATCTCGGTCGGGTGAACTGGAGGGTGGTTTTTCCTAAATGGTTTTCCACTCTCCCTCCACGCAAATGCGGGCTCACTTCCTCTAATTCAACCTTCCCAATTCCTAATCCATTGGCGTAATTAGTACTTAAAGCGTTAAACCCGAACGGGTAGTAAGACGCGGTGCTAAATATTATTATTATTATTATTACTATTACATTAAACTATCTACAGTATGCTGTGGCACTGTGAACAGAAGGCCAAGTACAGTATGTTTCAGTGAAACCATGCAAAAATTAAACTGGACATAGGGGATGCTCTACCGAACATTTTGAGATAGAGAGCGTGTGTTTCATGAAGCCAGCTAAGGGGGATATGGGCCTAAACATGTGGAGGATAAAGCCTGAAGGCTATTTCGTATGGGGATATCTCAAATCACTTGTGTATGAGACCCGAGTGGACACAGACTCGGAATTGGTTGCCAGGATTGTCATCACCTGTGATGTGATTCACAACACGCATGTGATATTTTAACGGGTGCGGCAGAATCTCGTAGGCCGATGTCACGCTTGCTTTGGTGTTGTTGGCCGTCATTTTGAACAACTGTTGTGAGGTGTGTAATGGTAGGTTTCCTCCGGTTTGTCAATGATATGTTATACTGTACACTACTACCTGTACGTGATGTCACAACTAAATATAGATAGATTACATGTAATGATTAGCTGTAAATAAACCGGACATCAGTAGCAGTGTTAGACATGTTTAGGCCCATATCCCACTTAACTGGCTTCTCAGAACACACGCTCCCTATCTCAAAATGTTCGGTAGAGCATCCCCTATGTCCTGTTTAATTTGTTCACGCTATCACTGAAACATCATGTACAGTGACAAACATAAGTGTAATAATCACTTTAGAGTTCTAAGGGCATATAAAACATAAGATTCATCATTATTCTTAGGTCTAAGTCTTCCATAATTACAATACTTTCTCTGATAAATATATAATTAGTTTATCCTCTATTTTTTTTATTGATATAAGGCCCAATAAATATTTTACCTGTAGGTTGGAGTTTATTTGTTCTTACAATCAACAGTTTGTTTTAGTTTCTAGGCCAATATTTTTTAAATAAAATTAATTTGAGGGATTTGTGTTTACAACTTCTAGCCATCAAATTACAGAGGTTTGCATAATATTGTTTTCATAAATGCTGATTCACTTACATTAGCTAAATTTTAATTGTTTGCGGTTATTTCATAAGTAGCTCATATGATTACATTAATCTGACTATAAAATATATTTATATAATTTTAAATCTTATGCTGCAGGCTATCTTTTAATTGGTAAGATATCAACTGGGTTAATGACCACCCCATGATTATTATTTGAATATATTCATTTGCTTATGAGTTATTATGATAAAAATATAGTTTATTTTAAGGGTTGATTAATTGTATATACTTTAAATGGTTTGAATTATTAGTCTAATTAAAAGAAGCAAAAAAGGGCCTAATATTCAAATCTATTTAGTTTCAAGGTGATACATAGATACAGTTTTATTTTTGCTTCAAGTCAACCTCTGTGGTCTTGGGGTATGTTGCTCACCTCAAAACCTCATGTTCGTGGATTCAAAAGGTCTTGGGGTAAAATGCTTGCCTCGAAACCCCATGTCCGTGGGTTCAAACCCAGCTGAGGGTGACGGATTTTTCCTGAGCGATAAAAATCCATAGCACAACTTTCTTTGGAAAGAAAGTAGAATTTACGGTCCTATGTTGAATGTGGCAAGTAAAATAGTCCTGGAAGATATGTGGAGATACATTTCCTGGCAATATTGGTAGTCCAGTTACCTCTCACTCATAGAAAATATTGTGTGCTTATATAATCAGTTGGGTCAGAAAGTGCACGTTAAATAACTCTAAAAATAAGTATATTTTGCTTCAAACACTTTCGCAACATTTAAATATCGTGAATGAATGTTGTCTGAAAACCAAATAAAATCATGAAGCACACTTAATCAACTTGCTTCCTATGTGCTGATCACACTTAACAACTTGCTTCCTATGTGCTGATCACACTTAACAACTTGCTTCCTATCTGCTGAACACACTTAACAACTTGCTTCCTATCTGCTGATCACACTTAACAACTTGCTTCCTATCTGCTGATCAAACTTAACAACTTGCTTCCTATCTGCTGATCACACTTGACAACTTGCTTCCTATGTGCTGATCACACTTAACAACTTGCTTCCTATGTGCTGATCACACTTAACAACTTGCTTCCTATGTGCTGATCACACTTAACAACTTGCTTCCTATCTGCTGATCACACTTAACTTGCTTCCTATCTGCTGATCACACTTAACAACTTGCTTCCTATCTGCTGATCACACTTAACAACTTGCTTCCTATCTGCTGATCATAATTAACATAATCAACATCTTACACGCTTTGTACCACTTTGAACCGATGAGATTTTCTGAGATATATTAGCACGTTGCTGTCAACTTTGCTTAGTTGTATCTTATGTAAGCTACATATTTCTGTATTCAAGTTTATCTAACTATCCACACCATAAAATAGCCCTATTTCTTGCAGGGACAATACAGCTTTCACCCCCTTAATGTATATTTTCTAACAATTCTCCGCCTTACATCCTACTCATATTTTTCTATTCTCTTTCTGTATCATCTTTCCTTTCAGAGTGGGGTCTGGAAGTACTCAAAGCGAATCCAAGCTGTGTGTCTGACAAGCTGTCATGATGGTTTCCATGGTGACTAAAGAAGCGAACAGACTGGAGTCGGAACGACGGAGTATCATCTTGCGCGTCGGCGCAGTGAAGGCTTACAGTATCAGCTTTTGTGCCCTTTGAAGAGAGAAGATGCAGCCGGCAAAACTCGCGACTCTACCTTGCGCTAAAGGAGTTCAATCCACTACAGCTGCTGTTGCCAGATGCCTAGCACCACGTACTTCTCTGCTCTGATTTGACCTGGATGTCGTCACTTCAGAACACCCTCTCCTCCTTTACCTTATTCTGAGCCAAAATCACGAGGTTATTATAAGATCTGTGTTTGAACCCGAACCAAGGCTCATAAGGTTTATATTATTTACACCATGGAAGGAAGAAGTCCATGTAGTCATGGTTGTTATGTATTTGTGGCTATTAGGGAAAACGACGCTATTAGGTGTCATTCTAGTATACCACTTATGGCCTTGAAAGAGACAAATCGTAATAAATGTATACAATCTTATTTTTGTAATGTTGTGCCAGTGATTACTTTAGATTATCAAAAAAATTATTGTATTTATTCAATGGAATATTGAGGATTATTTTCTGTAAAGTAGGCTATTGCCTTGAAATTAATTGGATAAAAAACATTTCGTCCATATAATCAAGTATATTCGCTGGTTTCAGCCATGTTGCATTAACATTGATGTTTCATTTTGCTGTAAGGTATATTTTTGGTTGAATCTCTACGATCAAAGTTGTATATGTTTAGTTTTCTGACTCTTATAGTCAAAAAGGTTCTGTCTGGGAACACCAATTTAATTATGTTCTAAATTATTGTAGTTCGTTTAATAATCCGTCCGTTAGTAGGACTAGTCCAAAATAGAATGACGGTCTTTATTTTGTATTATGTTCAATGCTTGCAATAGAATGTGGCTTCTTCTAGTTCAGACTGATTCTTCAACTCATGTCATTATTCTGTTTGAAGAATCAGTAGGGATCCTATCGCTGGGTCTATAATAATGGAGTCCACGCAGAACTCATTGTAAAGTTCTAGTCAGCGAGTGTGCTGACTGTTTTGTTATATTTTTGTCAAGCCATGCTCTACGTTTGGTTTGTATTGGTGTGCGCCAGGCTTTGTATCTAAAACAAAAAGACTGAATTTATATTGTGTTTAGCTATGATCTGGATTATTGCCAGGCCTGCATATTTGCAGTTTGTGTCGAGCTTGGTTCCCTGTGAGCCAATCGCTTCTGTTATAAGTTTCTATTAGTTGTGGCCTTAGTCTAGTTGATTTGCTTGCTGATGCTACATGAGTCATCTAGAGCGGGTTAGTTCTGTGAAATGATACCGTATCGTGGTAACATATTTTACTTGTATTACACTTCATGATATGCGGCTTATACGCTACTTTTTGAGAATTATTAGGTAGAATTAACGTCTATTAGCTGTTGTTAATGAGACTAACCCGCTAATTATTGTTTTATTTATAATGTGGCTACTCTCTCTTTATGTTAGTGGGCGGAAAGTCAGCACACAGTAATCGGGTGTTGCTGTTTGTATTTAATGACCTAATTGAACCTATAGGCCCTCTAAATGGTCTCCTTTGTTCCATTTTGTTAGGTCCTCTTCTTTTGGCTCTATATAGCATGGCAAGTCTTCACTTCACGAGCTAGTATATATATGTTGCGCTTTAGACGGCTTCCTTAAGCCTAATGCTTGTTTATGTTAGATTTCATTAGTATACCTATATGCTAAGTTTTGATCATGTGCGTGGTTACGGTCATCCATGGCTGTAGCTTCAATGCCCTCATTGGGTCTAACTATTCCCAAAATATCAGGGCACGGTTAGCACCTCCTTATTGTGACCATGACGTTCACGCCGTATATGTTCCCTTATAAAAAGGGATCAAATTACCTCTATGTTAAATGCTTCAGTTCCAATGATTTTTATGTGCCCAAGTAAACATGATCAGTATGAGTTAATGAGAATACCTAAGGTCACATCCTTGGTATATCACACAGGCTGTGGTTTTGGCCTTTTCATATATCTACTCTCAGATCTTGCAGAAAGACCCCTGTTGTCTGATTATTTCAATGCAAGCAAGATGATGTCTTGATTTATTTGTTAATTATTGGATTACAAGATTCTGATAACAGAGTATAATCAATCAAAGGTATTGATCATTATCTCATAAGGCTCTGCCTAAAGGACTCTTCAAACTGGCCACTATGTTTGTAGCCTTTTATATAATATCTATTTGTTCATTAATTTAAATAATTGGTTCCCTACTATACTTAATAGACAGGACAACGGAAACCAAATGAACAATTCATATGTATATTAATGTACTTTGTTATTGTGACTTTTCAATAAAATCCTGTTACCATTGTATTTCTTCCGTTGTATGCATGCAACCCTCTCCAAGCCATTAGGGCGGGTTCATTAAGATGGTTCCAAAATATACATTTTAAATTT